>JAQPPZ010014744.1:0-158895 GCA_028583015.1 Wollemia nobilis
TTAGAATTCGTGCGCAATTTCTCCATAGCGCGATTTTTGATGTTGGCCAAGGTATTTTCGAAATTAATTTTTGCTAAGTGTATTTTGCGGATGGAGGAAGTTTATTAGAGGGCAAAACAGCTTAGGAGTTATAAGGAGTTTAAAGCTTGTTTTATTTTGATAAAATATTCTTTTGAAGGTGTTGTTTGAAATATCTTATTGCATTCTTATGAGAAATAAATTTTATTTTTGATAAGACTATAAGGGAGAAATAAGGTGTATAAGGGATAAATTTTTCTTGTAATGTTGAGAGTGCTTTTGGTTGATTATGGAAATGAAAGCATGATGTTTTAAGGTTAAAATTGCTTCTTGTGTGAAGTTGTGAAACCTTAAGTGGGCAGCTTTGAGATTGACATTTGCTTTCATTAAATTGGTAATAATCAAGCTATTATTTACTTGGTTAAAGTGTTGGGCTTACTCCCTTGTTGATGATTTGAAAAGTTGTTTTGTGCTATTGTGATTTGAGTTGGTGGATGCTTTTTGTTCAAACAATATTGGAGAGAAAAGGAGTTCTACGTGTTTCCTTTTCTAATGTTGATTGTGAAATGCTTCAAGGTTGTATTTTGAGTTGAATGGTGTTGATTGAACCTTGTTTGATGAGCATTGTTTTTGAAGCCCTAATTGATAGTGAAAAGAACATGAGTATCATTGATATGTTATTCTTTGCATAGTTGGAAATTATTGGGGTTTCATGTTCTTGAAAGAAATCATTCTATCCTATCCATTTCAGATATTGAGTTGAGTTTTTAGATTTGAGATTGAGTTTGAGCTGAGTTGATTTGAGTTGAGTTTTGAGATTGGGAGTTGAGTATAGAACATATTGAGTCTCTAACAATTCTCTTTATGCTTCTATGAGTTTGACAAATCACATTGGGTCTCTAACAATTCACCTTGTGATTTTCTACTAAGAAATTTTTTTTTCTTGGTGAGCTTACTAAGTTTTTGATAGGTTTCGGTGGGGACTTGTGAGCAGTTTTGGACAGGTTCCGATGGGGACTTGTGAGTAGATTTGGACAGGTCCTAGCAAAGGACTTGTGAGCTAAGTTTGATAGTTCTATTAGAGAACTTGAGGACAGAGGTGCATTGGTTCTTTGAGAAGAACCTGAGGACATATTTGGCAAGTCTTTGAGAAGGCTTGTGTGTAGAGGATTGATTTGTTCAAGCGTTGGACAGATCTGACAGACAGAGGAAGACTTGTACTAGACCGACTGACTGTGTTTGGTACAAGTTGCTGAGCTGCTATGGATGTGATCATAGAAGGCAGAGGTCTCTTAGGCTAAGCATTGAGGATAGGAGGTCTTCGATGGAAAGGAGTTCCACGTGTTGGCAAGAGGTAGAGGCAATTGATCTTCTAAGGGATCATTTCTAGAGCGAGATGGGAAGGTATCTCCTTTGAGCAGAGGCTCATAAGTTCTGATTGGGGGAAGGTATCTCCCTTGGGCCGAGGCTCATAAACATTGTAATTGGGAAGGATTCCCAAAGAACTTTGAGATAACTTTTAGAGAAAAGTTTTGTGGACGTAGCCCGACCATTTTGGGTGAACCATGTTAAAATTGGTGTCACTTTGTGGATGATATTGTGCATTGCTTTGATATTGCTTTGGGTATATTGCTTTACTGTTTTGAAGTATAAAGGAAAAAATAAAAAGAGGTCTTATACTGTTCACCCCCCTCTCAGTATAAGCTTGTGTTCTTCAATTGGTATCAAAGCCGATGCCTTCGAAAAGTTTAACAGCTTGAAGGAAAAGCTAGTAAAGAACACAATGGATCATTCAAGTGGCAATGCAACACCTATTCTTGATGGGTCAGATTTTGGTCTTTGGAGTGCAAGGATGAAGTTTCATCTAATGGCACTTGGGAATGAGGTTTGGGAAGTGATTGAAGATGAGTACACTATTTTTGAACATGGTCCTAATACTAAAGAAGAAAGGCTCCTACATCACAACAATTCAAAAGCAATGAATGCAATCCTGAAAGGCTTACAGAGCGAGATCTCACCAAAGTGATTCACTGCAAGGCAACTAGTGAAATGTAGAAACAGTTGAAGGTGGTTCATACAGGTGATACAAATATCAGAAAGGCCAAGTTGAGACACTTCAAAGGTATGTTTGAACAACTCAAGATAAATAATGATGAAAATATTAGTGACTACATGCTTCGTATGGATGAGGTTGTTAACTCCATGAAAGACTTAGGTCTTGAGCTTGTTGAAAATGATGTTTGTGATAATATTTTAAGATCTCTTCCTAATAGATTTAGTGAAAATATTTCTGCTATTGAGGAAGCTAAAGATTTGGATAAGTTGAAAAAGGATGAGCTCCATAGTATACTTGCAGCATTTGAGTTGAGAACTCAAGTGAAGGTTGATGTCAAGAAAGAGGCAGCTTTCAAGGCTACCAAGAAATCCAAGGGTAAACAGCTTCAAGATAGTGATGAGTCTTCTAGTAATGAAGAGGCATATTACAACAAGAAAGGCAAGTTCTCTAGAAAGCACAAAAGTATGAAAAATATAAGATGTTTCAATTGTGGAAAGTTTGGTCATTATGCTACTGGACTGTACTATTCCCAAGAATGAAATTGATGAAGATAAACAGGATTCTAAAAAGCACAAGCATCACAGGAAGAACAAATATGAGCACAACAATCAAGGAAAGAGGTATTCTCACAAGCACAAGAAGAGTTTCTACCTAGAAAAAGCAAGTAAGTGTTCTAGTAGTGATAGTGAAAGTTCTTCAAGTGATGATGAAAATGAGATGTTGTTCATATCAAAAAAAGAGGAAGAACCGAAACATAGATTCATTATCATGAAATGTCTTAGATGTGGAAACTTTGGTCACCTTGAGGATGATTGCACAAATAATGATTTGGTTTCTAGTATGTATGAGGATGCTTGAGAAAACTATAAGGAAGATGCATGTATGGTTTTTGAAAAGGGTAGCACCTCTAGTGATAAGAAATCTGAAAAAGGCTTTGATGATTCAAAAAGCAAACAAATAGAGGAAGATATAGAGGAAGGTGAACTAGATCTTGAAGGTGAACTTATTAGTGCTCTTAGTACTTTGAAAAAGGAAAGAAAGAAGAATGCTAGACTCAATGATAAGTTATATGAATGTTGTATGGAGAGAGATGATCTTATAGAAAGTCTTGACTTATCTATAGCTAAGACATAAGAACTCGAGGATGAGTTAGAGTCTAAGGTTCTTGAGTATAGTGAGTTAGAACAGAAAATGGCTTCTTTGAAAGAGGAAACTAAAGATTACAAGGATAAGCTTTACAAGTTTCAAGATAGCTCCAAAAGGGTTAAGTCACTCATCAAATGTCAAAGAAAGACAATAGATAAAATAGGCCTTGGTTTTGTTAAGCCACACAAGGAACAAGTTGGAGAGTCTAGTAAGAGACTCCAAAAGGAAGAGAGTTCTGATGAGGAAAGTACTTCAGAAAAAGAGTCCTTGAATGATAGATGCATAGAAATAGAAAATAGAATTCAGAATGAGAAGAAGAAGTTTTCAGAACCTAAGAGGTCAAATAAAGGAAAGTTTCAAGGCAGATGTTTTGCTTGTCACAAGTTTGGTCACATGGCTTCACATTGCATGGCTCAAGTGAAGAAGGTAAATGACAATTTTAGAAGTGCTAGTTTCTTTCAAGGGTATTGCTACTCTTGTCAACAGTTTGGGCACAAGGCGGTTTATTGCAAGGTAAATAATAGGAACGGGTTTGATCAGAACAGATTTGGTCAAAACAGGTTTGGTCATAATAGGTTTGGTCACAACAGGTTTGGTCAGAACTAGTGGATTCAAAGATCAGGTTTACCTCGGAGAAACAACATCGTCAAGTGTTTCAAGTGCAACAATGAAGGTCACATAATAAGACAGTGTAGAGCTGAAATTCCAGAATATAGGAACAGGAACAGTGGCATGATCAGGTCCAAGGATCAAGGCATGGACAAGAACAGGGATGAGAACAAGAACAAGAACAGTGACAAGAACAAGAATATGGACAAAGAGTTCAAGAGAAGGCCCGACAAGGAAATTATAGACGCTGATGATGATTAGTTCCTAATGGGAGTTTTACTCCCACCCCAAAATTAATCACCTCATTAGGAGGTGGGGGAGGGACTAAGCTAAGAGGCTCATTCTCAGTCCCGAGCCCCAAAGGTGACCCTTTGCCATTGATGACAAAGGGGGAGAGATATGAGTAAGGGGGAGAGATTCAAAGTGAAGAGGAGAGCTTCAAGTTAGGGGGAGCAAAACTTCAAAGGAATATTCTCAGTTGTGGGCATAGTTGGTCAGTTGTTAGCATAGTTGGTTTTAGTTTTGGCTCTTGAGAAGTGTTTTTAGTAAAGGTTTGCCATCAATGAAAAAGGGGGAGATTGTTGGCAATTTTGGGTACTTTGGGTACATTGCCTTTGCTCAAGTGTATAAGTTGTCATTGATGTCAAGAAGCTCTTGAAGGAATTTGATTTGATGTCAAATAATTTGTTTTGATGAAGGTTACGGCATGACAGTTTCAAAGGTCTTTTGTAAACCCCAAGTTGGCAAGTTTAAATATTACAGGTGGATGCATTAGTTTAATGCATTTGGGTCCAGGAGGAAGTATTTATTTAAATAATTAAAAACCTTGTTAAGGTTCCCTTTAATTATTTTTAAATAAATATTAAATTATTGTTTGCAATGGGTTATCCTAACCCATGGCGCTATGTTTTAAGATTGTGGGTGCTAGCCAAGACCTCTGTCGATGTGTTAAACTCCTCACCGACGTCAAGAGCTTATGGTAAAAATGCATATAAATCTCCCTCGATGAAAATCAAGAATTATCCCATCCGCATTTTGAAAAGAGTTGCTCGCTGTGAATTCATGATCTCTTGTTCGATTGTGTCTTTGCCATTTTTGTGAATCCACTGTTCATTTTTTTGTACTCGTCGTTTGTCGTAAATCCACTGTAAGGTTTTCGTCTTCGTGTTCACATCAGAAGAAAGGGAGGCACTGTTGTTTTATTTAATCCCTGGCGCAGAAGGAACAAGGCTAACAGCGTGAGGTTTAAACCTCATCGGGCGCCTTTGGCACACCGGTAGCGGCTAGGCTATTGGCGCACTACCCAAATGGGAGGTTCCATGTTCAAATAACGTGAAAGGGTTTTTCATCGTGAAGTGGACACAGTGGGTGGTGTTAGAATTCGTGCGCAATTTCTCCATAGCACGATTTTTGATGTTGGCCAAGGTATTTTCGAAATTAATTTTTGCTAAGTGTATTTTTGCGGATGGAGGAAGTTTATTAGAGGGCAAAACAACTTAGGAGTTATAAGGAGTTTAAAGCTTGTTTTATTTTGATAAAATATTCTTTTGAAGGTGTTGTTTGAAATATCTTATTGCATTCTTATGAGAAATAAATTTTATTTTTGATAAGACTATAAGGGAGAAATAAGGTGTATAAGGGATAAATTTTTCTTGTAATGTTGAGAGTGCTTTTGGTTGATTATGGAAATGAAAGCATGATGTTTTAAGGTTAAAATTGCTTCTTGTGTGAAGTTGTGAAACCTTAAGTGGGCAGCTTTGAGATTGACATTTGCTTTCATTAAATTGGTAATAATCAAGCTATTCTTTACTTGGTTAAAGTGTTGGGCTTACTCCCTTGTTGATGATTTGAAAAGTTGTTTTGTGCTATTGTGATTTGAGTTGGTGGATGCTTTTTGTTCAAACAATATTGGAGAGAAAAGGAGTTCTACTTGTTTCCTTTTCTAATGTTGATTGTGAAATGCTTTAAGGTTGTATTTTGAGCTGAATGGTGTTGATTGAACCTTGTTTGATGAGCATTGTTGTTGAAGCCCTAATTGATAGTGAAAAGAACATGAGTATCATTGTTATGTGATTCTTTGCATAGTTGGCAATTGTTGGGGTTTCATGTTCTTGAAAGAAAGCATTCTATCCTATCCATTTCATATATTGAGTTGAGTTTTCAGATTTGAGATTGAGTTTGAGCTGAGTTGATTTGAGTTGAGTTTTGAGATTGGGAGTTGAGTATAGAACATATTGAGTCTCTAACAATTCTCTTTATGCTTCTATGAGTTTGACAAATCACATTGGGTCTCTAACAATTCACCTTGTGATTTCCTACTAAGAAAGTTTTTTTCTTGGTGAGCTTGCTGAGTTTTGGACAGGTTTCGGTGGGGACTTGTGAGCAGATTTGGACAGGTCCTAGTAGAGGACTTGTGATCTAAGTTTGATAGTTCTATTAAAGAACTTGAGGACAAAGGTGCACTGGTTCTTTGAGAAGAACCTGAGGACAGATTTGGCAAGTCTTTGAGAAGGCTTGTGTGTAGAGGATTGATTTGTTCAAGCGTTGGACAGATCTGACAGACAGAGGAAGACTTGTACTAGACCGACTGACTGTGTTTGGTACAGGTTGCTGAGCTGCTATGGACATGATCATAGAAGGCAGAGGTCTCTTAGGCTAAGCATTGAGGATAGGAGGTCTTTGGTGGAAAGGAGTTCCACGTGCTGGCAAGAGGTAGAGGTAGTTGATCTTCTGAGGGATCATTTCCAGAGCAGAGGGGAAGGTATCTCCTTTGAGCAGAGGCTCATAAATTCTAATTGGGGGAAGGTATCTCCTTTGGGCTGAGGCTCATAAACATTGTAATTGGGAAGGATTACCAAAGAACTTTGAGATAACTTTTAGAGAAAAGTTTTGTGGACGTAGCCTAGCCATTTTGGGTGAACCACGTTAAAATTGGTGTCACTTTGTGGATGATATTGTGCATTGCTTTGATATTGCTTTGGGTATATTGCTTTACTATTTTGAAGTATAAAGGAAAAAATAAAAGAGGTCTTATACTGTTCACCCCCCCTCTCAGTATAAGCTTGTGTTCTTCATTTTTAAGGCATTTGGTTGAAGGATTTAAACTAACCAAACAACTTAAATTGGAAAAAAAATCATTCATTTTACATATTACAAACATCAAGTTCAACAAACAAGTAGTTTTATTTCCCTCATGGTGGCCTTCAACTACTTGGTCCTAAAAAACATCACAATCCAAAAAATACTTCCTCTTTAAAGAATTATCACCATTATAAATCTAGTTAAATACAAAAATATTATAATACATTCATCAAATTCTTGCAGTTTACAAAAATTTCAACTCATACATATCTGAATCACTAATTCACCATTATATCAAATCAACATTAGACATCATGGAATATTCTAAAATGAATTAAAAA
The DNA here is from genome assembly GCA_028583015.1 of Wollemia nobilis. NCBI lineage: Eukaryota > Viridiplantae > Streptophyta > Pinopsida > Araucariales > Araucariaceae > Wollemia > Wollemia nobilis. The sequence continues at coordinate 7,252 of JAQPPZ010014744.1, forward strand.
CATCCTCCATAATATTATGAAAACAATAATACCAATGGTCATAATAAGTAAATATCCACAATAAGTCACAGAGTCTAAACATCAATGTATCAACTCATCATAAGGAAACCAAAATAAAGAGCTATATAATGATGAGGGGAAGTGGGAACTACATCCTTTCCCTTATAAAACTTCCTCCTACAAGTTATGAAAAGATACAAATATATGACTCCTTTATTTTAGCAATATTCTCCTAAGTAGTAGAGTGTTCATAATATTAATATTTTTACTCTAGAACTTGCTCTATCTTTCTCTTTCTAAGTTGCTTCATTTTCTAGCACAAATGTGGTAATGATCACTATTGACCTCATCATCCTTGATTTCTTATGAACTAGAAAATTTCAAGACATAATATGGATATGCATATTTTCTAAACATGAAATGTATTATGGATCCATGATAGGCTAGGCGAAAAAGCTAATTAGTAAGTAATAGGTTTGATCTTATCCAAAGTATCAAATGATGCAGCAAAGCAAGGTAGAAGTTTGAATCCTTTTCTATAAATCCACTCAATAGATCCACACAAGATAATATCACAAAGCAAGAGTATTTTCTTCAATTAAGGGCATGAACTACATGGTTTCTTTACCCTTGGTGTGTAAGATCCAAAATTCATACTCACATAAAAATTCTATTTGTCTCCTCTATTGAGCACTAAGGTTTGGTTGGGTGAATAAATACCTCAAGCTCTAGTGTTTAGCCTTTAGCTAAAACTATTACCCCAACAAATAGTGTATCCACATGTTGATTTTCAGCCACAAATCATGCATCTTATAATTTAACTCATGGTTGTTGAGCTTCCTAAACTCATAAGTAATATTTTTTCCTATTACATCAATACTCCATCAAATGTTTCAATGAATGCATCCACGATAAGGTTTGTTAGGATCAGGCATTACCACAATCAGTGCACTACTAAACAACCTCTTCGAATTTTAAAATGCTACCTCACACTTTTTAGATCACACAAATATCTTCCCTTTATGTTGTAAGAAAATGATAGAATTTGTGACTCCAATAATATCATGTTGACTATATAAAGCTTCATACCTAAATATCATTTGCAAGTTTAGGCCACTCCATAATTGTCATAATATTTTAAAGATCCATTAATATTCCCATTCTTAAGATAATATGGCTCAGATACAAAATGTATAACCAAAAGAATGAACATTTCAATATCTTAGCATAGAATATTTTCCCTTTAAGATACTATAAAATCTATCTTAGATGATCCTTATGCTCTTGCATATTCTTAGATGATAGTAAGGTATCCAAGGTTATGCATAAGGGGTTGGACTCAAAATGTACTTGTAAAAAAATGGCAAATCTTAATCAAAATCAAGGTGAATCATGGAGAATCCTAAGCAAATCAAATCGAGCATCTTCATACCAAACTTTGGGGTATTTGAAGCTCTAAAATATAAGGTCATATTTGGAGCCACTTTTGACCTATTAAATCATCTTATAACTTCATAAAAATACCACCATTAGATCAGGCTTGAAAAGAGCTTTCCAACGAGTACAAATATGCCTATGTTTGGATATATATTATGGCAAATTGACCCTAATAAAAAATTGATCTTGAAAATTTTAGGTGAATGGGCCGACGTCAAGGGTCCTCATATTCACCAATTTCCAATTTTGAAAATCCTAATATTCGCCCAATTGGCAAATATTCTCCACTATGCATAACCCTGAAGGTATCATCAAGAAACACCATTACAAAATTATCCAAGAACTTATGAAGAACATTGTTTATCATTAATATAAATATAGTTCGTATACTTGTCAATCCAAAAGGAATGGTCATTAATTTATAATTATCATTAGGATTCCTAAATATCATTTTGTAACTATTAGACTCTTTGATCCTCAGCTGATGATACTCAAAATTCAAATCAACCTTCAAAAAATATGTATATCCTTACATTTGATAAAATAGAGTATTAATACAAGGTAAGGGGTAAAGGTATTGTCAACTTATTCAATGGATGGTAATCTATGCACAACTACATAGTCTTATCTTTCTTTTTGATAAAAAATGATAGGTGCATCCCAAGGTGATACACTAGGACTAATTAGGCCTTTGTCTAGTACTTCCTACAATTTAATATTCAATGCATATAACTCTACTACCATCATCCAATATGATTCCTTAGAGATAGTCTTTGATCCTAAAAACAAGTTTATAATGAAACCCAATTTATGATCTAGAGGTTTCCTTGGTAACTCTTTAGGGAATACATCATAAAAATCCCTTAAAATGGGATATGAATCTAACTTAGGTCTCTCATTATATTTGTATGAACTATTAATCTTGATGGCAAACATCACACTCTTCTTTAGTTACACTACTAAAATAGTTCAAAAAGACATTGGTCAACTCCTCTCATGAACTAACACCTTATCTCCAGTATCCATTCTACATTTTATTGCCTTAGTATAACAATAAATCTTTGCATGGTGTCTCTTTAGACAACCCATGTAATCCTTAATTCTAAACTAGTCATTGAGAAATCATAATATTGGACCATCCCTCAATCTTAACATTACATCCTTCCACCTTTCTTATGATGGACTAGTAAGAGATTGAATCCATGATTACTCACCCTATATCATTGGACCTCTACTTAGCTAGACCATACATATTTATGAATCCATTACTAAGAAAATATATTGAAGCTCTAGGATTTAAAATAATGTCGATATTTTGATCAAAAATAATACCTACCTTCTCAATTTTTGTTGCCTAATACTAGGACTAATAGTTATTAATAGCTATAGAATCTAATATTGTGGTGGGAAACTATTGCCTACCTAAGTATGTTATTGTGATCCTACCTCCTACACTTCTAAGGACACTCCCTACAATAGTGTGGCCTACCACACTCAAAACATCCTCTTGTAAGGTTAACACTAGGTGTACTTTACGTTGGTCTCATGGATTGCTACTACCAAGGATATTTGAACTAATAGGTTTGATTCTATTGATGTGAAGGTTAAGGTCTTATGGGCACCCCATATTATTTTAAATTTAATTAGTCCACCATAATCATATTTTTTATATATTTATGGGGTATACTCTTGGTGTCCCTGGTTCCTTTAAGCCTAATATTATGCTACACTCTATTGCCTCTAAGGTGGATGTTGTGGTGGTCATGACTACCCCAAATAAGGTGATGAAGAGCCCCTCTAGAAAATTAAATATTTCCAAAATGGTCTAGCAAGCCTATTTGAAACTTGGATCTAGCCTAATCCCTAGGCTCAAAGGGTCCTTTAGCTTCATCCATTGTTAATAAGGCTATATGATATACCTCATATCATGTGGTTGGATCACTTCTACTAACAACCTAATACAAATAAGGTTACATCCTAAATAGGAAGTGATTCACAAGTGTAATCCCCTCTCCATGAGATAGAACATCACTTAAACGCTCCATAAATTATTTCTCATACTCTATGACTATTATTTATCCCTGCTATAGTTGGTAGAATTTTTGGGTCCTTTTTCAAATGTAACTTGATAGATGTATTTCATTTGGAAGTATTCCTTGAATTTCTCTCAAGTGACATTCATGTGGTCATACCCCATTACAACCTCCTTATTACACTCTTTCTGTAGAAGATGGTGATTTTAGCCTTGTCTTGGCAAAAAACTCATCACTATAGAAATAGTTTTGCATTTCAATAAATCACTCTCATGAAAAATTCCCTTCAGTTGTCTTAAATATTTTTTAAGGTTAAATTTTCCACATATTATAAAAAATATTTCTTTGCTTCACTCTAGGTCTTTGTTCACAATTGAATTCCTCACGTTGAAAGTAATTTGGTGGAAGCTACTCTATCTCTTGATCTTATATCATATTATCTTGCTTGATTGAAAGATGATCCATGATCATATTGGCAAGATTCTAAATAACTTCTAAAATTTTCCCCATAGGATCAAGTGGCAACCCATTATTATGTTATTATTGTTAGGATCCTTTGATGACAACCCATCATTATGTTATAATTGTTAGGATCCTTTGGTGTCAAATTGTCTTTTTAATGTGTCTTAGTACCCAATCCTAACATTATTATACAATGATCCCTATTTTGACATTATCATGTAATATATTGTAATGTGTATGTGCCACTTGGGGCACCTAGACATATGTGCCCACATAATGTAATTGTTATCAAATATGTAACATAATCTTTGGTAGAATTTTCTTGCTCGGGTCCACACTTGCATGTGAAACTATCTCAAGAGCATTAAAATTAGGGATGATAGGACTATTTTAAAAATCCAAGTGATGTGGATGGAATTTATCAAGTCTTTTCATATTGTATCTGTAAAATTCGAACCAATTGTTTATTGAAATATTGTGCAGTTTAAATAAGACTGCAATAACAAGAATTGCCAAACCAACCGGATACATTAGCATATTGTTATAACAAAATAACAAATGCATATAATAGGACAAATAATGAAATAACAGTATAACTACGCTAACATCCCCCCTTATTACATTATTTGGGTAATAGGATAACTACTAGCTATACTAACATCCCCCCTGATTACATCATTTTGCAATACAAAGAGAGCTGCGAAACAATTCAAATTTGACACGTGCAAGTGCCTTAGTGAAAATGTCTGCAACTTGAGCATCGGTGGGAATGTGCTGAAGCTGAATTCGGTGCTTTGGAACTTCATCTCGAATGAAATGACATTGTGTGTCAATGTGCTTTGTTCTTTCATGATGGAGTGGATTCTTGACGAGGTTCAGAACACCCTGATTGTCGCAAAACAAGTGTATTGGAGATTTTGATGGATGGCCCATACTTGTCAGAATGCGACGCAACCATATCACTTCGCACACAGCTTCACGTGCGGCGCGATACTCTGCCTCTGTTGATGAAATAGCAACCACCTGTTGCTTCTTGCTGTGCCAAGAGACAGGACCGGATCCCAGATGAAAAATGTATCCAGAAGTTGACTTGCGATCATCAAATGATCCGGCATAGTCGGAGTCCGTGTATCCTTGCAAGAAGAATTTGTTGTTCCTCTTGTATTCTAGGCCATATTCCATAGTACCACGGACATAGTGAAGAACACGTTTTGTTGCTTTCCAATGAGTGGTCTTAGGCTCCTGCATGAACCTCGAAAGATAGTTGACAGCAAATACGAGATCTGGCCTAGTATTGGTCAGATATATGAGACTCCCAATCAACTGTCGATAGAGAGTACCATCTACCTGAGGTGAATCATCATATCGCGATAAGCTGAAGTCCATTCTCCATCGGAGTTGCCATTGGCTTGCAATCAGTCATGCGATATTTTTCTAGCAATGTCTTGGCATATTTTTTCTGAGACACTTTGATGGAGTGCTCCTTCTGGCTGAATTCCAGACCAAGACAGTAATGGAGAAGTCCGAGATCTGTCATCTCAAAATATTTACACAAGTTTCTTTTGACAGTAGAGATCATAGTTTCTGAACTCCCTGTAATGAGCAGATCATCAACATAGAGTACAAGCAACACTATCTCAAGAACCCTGTTTCTTGAAATAGAGGTTTGCATCTGACGGACATCTCTTAAATCCATGCTGCATAAGGTGATTGTCCATTTTTATATACCAAGCTCGAGGAGCTTGTTTCAGACCATATAAGGATTTGACCAATTTGCAAACCTTCTGCTCTTGGCCTTCCACTTCAAATCCTTCTGGCTGAGTCATGTAGACTTCTTCTTGGAGATCACCATTTAGAAAGGCACTTTTGACATCCATCTGGTGAACTTTCCACCCATATTGTGCTGCCATAGCACACATAACTCGAATTGTGGTCATCCGAGCAGTAGGTGCAAAAGTTTCCTCGTAGTCAATGCCTTCCTTTTGAGCATAGCCCTTTGCAACAAGACGGGCCTTATGCTTATCAATTGTTCCATCTGCCTTGTACTTGACTTTATATACCCATTTGCAGCCAATGGGTTTCTTTCCATGCGGCAGATCAACAAGCTTCCAAGTTTTATTTTTCATCAAAGACTCATACTCTGTATCCATAGCGGCCTTCCATTGAGGCTCACTAAGAGCATCTTGCACTGATGCAGGTTCAAGATCGTCTATGGTAGACATGAACGCCCTGTCATCATCAATATCCATATCCTCTACTTACGTACGTGGAGTTACAGAAAGTTCCTCAAAAGATTGACAAAGATCATCAACCTCACCGGTTTCTTTGGCTTCTTTTTCCTTTTGAGCCATACTGCGTGTACGAGGTCTATCCAAGTTCAAATTGGGAGGAGTGGATAAATTTGCGTCTCTGATTGTATTTGTACACCATTTTGGATTCTTCTTCGGTGGTGTTGAAGAAGATGTAGAAGGACCTCCTGTCTGTGTTGACGAAGGAATCTTCTCTTCCTTAGATTCCACAAGATCTAGGTGTACTTTAGATGTGCTCTGTGATGTGAAAGCTTCATCAAAGACAACATCTCTGCTGACATGAATTTTCTTGGTCAAAGGATCTATCAAACGATATCCTTTAGAGTGCTCATCATAACCAAGAAAAATACATCTCGGTGTTTTCTCATCTAGCTTCTTCCTTTTCTCTTTTGGTATGTGCATGAAAGCGTGACATCCAAAAATACGTAGATGAGATATGGAGGGTTTTCGACCACTCCATGCTTCCTGTGGAGTCATTCCTTTTAGGGCCTTTGTGGGTGCCCTATTCAACAGATATACTGCGGTGGTGACAGCTTACGCCCAATATTGTTGCCCAAGAGTAGCTCCTGTGAGCATACAACGAACCATTTCCATGATAGAACGGTTCCTTCTCTCGGCAACTCCATTTTGTTGAGGAGTATAGGCAGTTGTTAACTGTCTCTTGATTCCATGCTTATCTAAGAATGCAAAAAATTCTTTAGAGGTAAACTCCCCCCCTCGATGCGAGCGAAGGGTTTTAATAGAAGCTTCTGACTCCTTCTCAACGGATTTCTTGAACTGTTGGAAGAATGCGAAAGCTTCGGATTTCAGTTGGAGAAAGAAAACCCACATCTTTCGTGAGTAGTCATCTACGAATAACCGAAAGTACCTCTTCCCTCCACAAGTGTTGGGTGTGAAAGGACCGCACGGATCGGTGTGAATTAACTCCAGAGGTTTTTGTGCTCTTGTTGAGCTCTTCTCAAATGGTACTCTATGCTTGCTTTCCTGCCAAGCAGTCAGAGCACACTAGCAATGTGGCGAGAAAGGGAAGGAAGACCCTTTACCATCTCATACTTACTGAGCTCAAGTAAGTAGCCAGAACTAAGATGCCCATATCTCTTGTGCCATAGGGAAGTTGCCTCCTTGGTAGAGACAGTCATGGCAACATGTGGAGTAGAGATAGCATCTAGGGCAAATAAGTCGTGCTTATATGAAGCTGTTGCAATCTGCTTACCCTTCCTGGTAATAGTACAACACTTCTTGCCATTCTCAACACGAAAGTTGACAACCATATTTCTATCCAGGATTTGTGTGACTGACAACAAATTGTTAGCCAATCCCGGAACATAGAGGACTTTGTCAATCTGACACTTGCCATCAGGAAGAGTGACTGAAACTGTACCCTCTCCCTGAACCCTGTAGGTTTTATCATCAGCAATGGTGACAGGTTTGCCCTCTTTGGCCACGAATGATTCAAACCACGATCTGTCGCCAGTCATATGTTTGCTAGCTCCAGAATCGACATACCAAACAGGATCCCTCTGTGTGGAATCTGTGGTAGTCATGAGCACCTTGTGTGCCCATTCAGAATCTGAGTCAGATTCTTCAACAACAACATTCACCTGGGGTTGCTTGTTTTTATTTTGTGGTTTGTTTTGGCCTTTCTGCTTGTTCTTATGCCAACACCTGTTGGTGTCATGGTTGTCTTTCTCACAGATCTTGCACCACCTCTTCTTCTGTTGAGGTTGTTTTCCTTTTCCTTTCATATCCTGTTGAGAATTTCCTCCTTTCTGAAAGTTGCCTCCTTTTTGCCCATTACCTTTCTTCCTAGAACCCTGCCTGTTGGTGTATAGGGCTGTATTGGAAGAATCATCCTTGTGAAGTTGGCGTGCCTCCTGTTGTTGAAGCAGATTGACCAACTCGATGTAGGTAATTTGTCGTTGAGACACCTGGATGGAGGTGATCAACATATCAAATGAAGAAGGTAAAGCTCTCATCACAATTGAAATGAGAAGCTTTTCGTCCACAGGATCTCCCAAAGAATTCAATTTCTCTTTCAATTCAGACACTCTGCACAGAAAGAGTTCAACTGTTTCACCCTGTCTCAAACTCAGGTTATGAAGTTGTTGTTGAAGATGAAGAATGGTGGAATCATTCTTTCCCTCATAGATGGTTTTAAGGGCATCCCATGCCTCTTTACCACTTGCTTTGTCAGCTATATGAGGTTGCACTTCATCTGAAACAGCAAACAAAATGAGCACCTTTGCTCGACTGTCTTTCTTGTCAAAAGCTATCTGATCAGCAGTAGGAGCTGTGGATCCTGATGCTGGTGAAGGCCTAGGTGTTACTCCAGTAACAATATCCCATAAATCTTCCATTTGGAGAATTGCCTTCATCTTATGTTTCCATGGTGTATAATTTGGACCTTTCAATAACTGATGAGGATCAGTCATCAACTTTGCAACAGCGGCCATAGTGAAGGTTCCTTATAACACCAATTGGTCCCCCTTTCGATATACCTTTTGCTAGGCCGTTATACCGTACAAAATACCCGCCCTTACGTGAGGGAAACTATAGGTATTTAGAAAGATCAACAAAAATCACCCGCCCTTACGTGAGGGAGACTATAGGTGAGTTTTAGAGATCATACGATACGTGGAACATAAGCGATACTGAAAGGGAATCGCCTTGTTGATGGCACCTACCATAGAAGATTCTTCTCATGCGTGGGGCGTAACTTCCCCTAAACACTATGAAGAATACTTCGTCGGGATTTACGCCTAAACACAAGAGCGATTAAGGGTAGTGGATGGAGTAAAAAAATGCAAAAAATGGCAAACTTATCTCTCCCCGACGATTTATAGAGAACAAGCTCAGACGTCGTTGTAGCAGCTATATTAGGCGGCGGATACGGTAGCGCAATCACGACAGCTTTACCTGTAAGTGCTGGCCAGAGGTATCACAAATACCGAACGCTGCAGTGCAATAAATTGCACGGATGGGTTTTAATTATTCCGGGGACTTAGGGAGTGTATTTGATTTTTTTTTAACTTTTAATGAAGTAGTGCAAAAATGAAATATGCAACATACAACATAAAAAGTGCCCACAAGAATTAACCCTCCAGGTGTCGGACACAGCCGAAAATGCACCTTTACAATAATGCCAAAAATTTGCTTTTTCAGAAAATTACTCACATTCCCCCTTTGATTTTTTGAAAAAAAATATCCCCCCTAAAAAAAATTCTCTTTAACAAAGCATTTTAATAATTATTATGTATTTAAAGTTAAAATAAATAATTTTAATTTATATAGTTTTAAAAACTTATGAAAAAATAAATTAAAATTAAATTTTAATTTATAAAGCTTTAAAACTATAGAAAATAAATTAAAATTAAAAATTTTAACTAAAAAATAATAATTAAAAAAAAACTTTGAGAAGAAAATTTTACCTTTGAAAGGGGGGGAGTCGGCGGGATTTGAACCCTCGACCTGCAGGCTCCCAGAGCCTTACCGCACGGCTCACGACCACGTGAGCCAGCGGGCTGATCCGAAAGGATCAAGGGGCCCCCTCGTATTTGAGGAGGGTCCCCAGTCCGCTGCCCGGCGCGGCCTCTGCAAGGTGACCGCTCCTCTCGTGTTCTCGCTGTTGTGGCCACGGTTGTGCTTGCTCGCGTGTCACGGCTGGCTGCGCTTGCTGCACGTCGCGATAGGCTGCGCACGCAGGGGGCATCCGGTAGCCACGTCCTCAGCGGGGGGGGCGCGCGCGGCCACGTCCGCGTCGCGGATGGCTGCGCTGCGCGTGCAGCGAGGGGGCACGTGCGCGGCCACGTCTACGTCACAGATGGCTGCACTGCGCATGCAACGGGGGGGGCGCGCGCGGCCACGTCCGCGTCGCGGATGGGGGGCCTCCCCTCCCTCAGTCGCGCGTGGATGCGCGACGACTGTCGCGCGTCTGCGCGCGACAAATTTTTTTTTTAATTCAAGAGAGGGCCCTTCGCGATTTTTTTTTTTTAAATAATCACGCGACGGCGTGATTAAAAAAACATCACGTCGGGAAGGGAAAAAAAATTCTCCGCCTGGCAATCCCAAAAAAAATTCTCCCTCAACCCTCCTTCTCCTTCCGCTCACTTTCTCTCACTCTCACCCTTCACTGCAAAAAAAAATTGCCGTAGCAATCTGGCTCTGATGCCATGTAAAATTCGAACCAATAGTTTATTGAATATTGTGCAGTTTAAATAAGACTGCAATAACAAGAATTGCCGGATACATTAGCATATTGTTATAACAAAATAACAAATGCATATAATAGGACAAATAATGAAATAACAAGTATAACTACGCTAACAATATCAAAGTTATATTTCTAAAGAGGTTGCTCCCTTGAAGAGGCTAGTGATTTTGCATTGTGATTTTTTTTATTTAATAAAGTTGTTGCATTTCAATTTGTACTACAATATTGTTATTTTTATATCCTTTAAGTTTTTTATTTATTGCAATATTTGTGTGGATGTGCTTATTTAAATTGTAAGGTTCCTAACAAGTGGTATCAAAGCACTTTGGATCACATCCTACTGCAGCTACAACAGTTCTTGTCCTAACATTTTGTTTTGATTAGGTATTTTTTTCTTACTTTTTTTTGTAGACCCTACAAAAAACTAAGTCAATTTTTTTGTTTTAGATTAATGGGTTAGAAACCTTGTGCTAAGGGTTTTAAAATATCATAGAGGAATTATCGTTATTGACTAAGATAGATTACCATAAAGCATCTAGTAAAGTGAAGGGTGATCAAGCTCCAATACCTAGGCCTCAAACAATACCCGTATATAAATTTGAGCTCCCACATACCCTCTAGTATAGAAGGAGACCCACCTATATTTAGGATATACCTTTAGCCCTAGAAATATTTTTGACCATTTTTCTTCTATGGTGCATTGGTACACAACATGCTAGGAAGTTACTCTCAAGGTATGCTAAAAAATGGATACTGTAGCTACAAATATGGTGGAACCCTCTATAGTTTATGCTCTGAGATATTAGTACAAATAATTATCATGACCAAAAAATTATATTGGAGATACCATAGTAGCAAACACACCTTATCCTAGAGTACCCATAATCCATTCATCTATCAAACTTGTAAACCCTAAACACAAACTTGAGCATGCTATGGAGATCAAACTCTATTCGAGGAAATAGTAATTGTTATTAATAGTGGGAATAAAAAGGTGTTAGTAAAAATCAATAATAGAGATAAATATGGTAATAGATAGGGTAGTTGTCAGATAAAGACAATAACAGACAGGTCAACTGTCAAAAAATAGACAATGTAGAAGGTACCCTATGTAATTGCCAATACACTAGCAATGTAGAAAGCATCCTATTTTATGCATAGAAGACTTAGGAAAAATACAACTAAAATTTTGGTGTGTTGAAAAACATCATTTTGAGATCTATTCCATTGTGATCATCGTGTCACATCGCTCATTTTTTATATATAGCACCCCTAAGATTTTTTAGAGTTAAAAAAGTTTTCATTTTGGCATATAGATCCATTTTGATCATCTTTTCAAGCTGATAATTTTGGTAATACTTCACCCATAATATTTTTCAAAAGGTCTAAAATACCAATATATGACCATAGTTACTAGAGATCGAGGTACACAAAGGGAGCAACAAATGACTTAACAAAACACCTAACAAGTGAATCAATTGGGAGATTAACTAGCCTAACACTAGGTCAACAAATAAATGATGGAATGAGTCAATTATAAAGTGATATTACTCAATTCAAGGCCCAAATAGCACATGATTACCAAAAATTGAATGAAAATATAGAATTTGTGATAGGTGAGAAGAAAGTGATAAATGACAGAGTTAATAAAATATTTGATGAAATAGAAAGTTGTGTGGTAGGTAGCACTCATGTATACAGTTAGTATGGTCATAATGAATTTGAACACAAGGGAGAATATTTGAGTAACCTAGAGGTGGGAACTTACAACACACATTCCAATAATAATACATACAAATTGCCCAAGTTAGATTTTTAAAATTTGATGGGAAGGATCCTAATGAATGGTTGTGTCAAGGAGAGAAATATTTCATTCTTCATAATGTTCCATAGAATTTATGGCTCATAATATCATATTTCAATTTTGAATTTGATACCTTGTAATGGTATATATGGGTGATAAAGTGCATCTAAATCTTACTTGGGAAGGATTTGAAAAACAATTAATCATTTGATTTGGCCCTAGTGAGTATGAGTACTTCACAAGAGCCCTCACTAAACTAAAACAAACCTTAACCATTCAAGAATATCAGACTCAATTTGAAAAATTGGTAAATTATACTAATGACTTGAGAATATATTTTAAAGTTATTTTATTAGTGGATCGAAAGATGATCTTAATACTGAGATTAAAATGTTCAAACTATAAAGAATGGTGTAGGCAATATAATAGGATAGGTTGACAAAATATAAATTTATTACTCATAGATGCACCTCCAAATTTCCACAAGCACAACCCCCACTTCCATATAAGCCAACAAAAAATATATCTAATAAATCACCCACCATCAAACGATTGACTCGAGAAGATATGGAAGCTCATAGAGCATAAAGGCTATGTTATAATTATGATGATAAATATTCTCATAAACATAAATGTGTGTGATAAAAATTGTATTTACTTGATATGGATGAATCAACATCAAAAGAATCCCAAGGAGAATAGGAGCATACAAAGTAGCTTGAAGCACAAGAAGAACATTGGGAAAAAATTTAGTACATGCCTTAGCAAGAATAGTTACTCCGTAAACTATGAAGGTGATAGGGCACTTCAAAGGACAACAAATAACAATTCTCATTGAATCTAGTGGCACACACAACTTTACTGATCCTAGAGTGGCAAAGTGCACAAATTGTTTTGAGGTCATGATCACCAATGAAAGAAATTTGCCTTGTAAGAGTAAGTGTAGAAATGTAAAGGTACAGATAGGGGAATATAATATTAAGGATGACTGATGAGACAATAAAATGTCTCATTATTTCAGTGTTATTTCACATAAAACTATCTATTTTGCCTAAAATACTATAGTTTAATGCCAAGTAGTTTAATTTTTATTTATGTTTATGTTGATGTTAACATGGTAAATTGTGGAAAATGACATGTTGCTATTTGGATAGGTTTTCTGCAGTTTTATGGTTATTTTGCATGATTTCAACATTTATTAGGCATGTAATAAAGTGAAATAAAAAGTGTCATAAGTGGAAAATTTGGTCATAGGGTTTGAAGACATATTGCATTCACATGTTTGAACTATTTTCTGCTTAAATTTTGCATTTTTATGACAATTTGGGTCAAACTATGCATTCTACACAAAAGCTAAAAAATTAGAGAAAAATTGTAGGTTGCTCTAGAACATCTTAGTAGCAACCTATAAGATAATAGGAGGATGAGGTTGTGCATATAATTTGGGATTTAAAATACCTTGGGATCATGAAATAAGAAAAGGGAGATATGACTAATCACCAAAAGTTGATCCAAAACTAAATTTTCAATGTGTTTGTACAAATCACATTTTCAGCCACATGCTCCAAAGCTGCTGTAGAATTTTTTGCACTAAAAACAGAATTGATTCGATCATTTTAAAGGTGCAAATGGTGAGCTAGCAAAGTGAAATTTGGCACAAATATTCCTAATATTATTTCAAAGCATCCCACAACAATTGGACATGCAAAGATGAGGGAATCTACCTATTCCAGCTCATTGTCTTAAAATTGGAAAAGTCATGTAACTACAAAATTTCCTACACAACCGTTTTGATTTATTTGAAGGAGGAAAATATGAGCTGGCACATTGGTAATCAATATAAAACATTTTAGAACTATTCTAAGCCTTATCCTCAGTATATGGAAATGATAAAAAGAGGATGGTTGGTTGTAACAAAATTCTATCCTAATTTTAGACACAATCTATTGGCTACAACACAACAAATAACCAAATGACAACAAGGCAATCATGATGTAATTTTCAATCGTAGGCAAGATAAGTGGAAGAATTTGTATAAATATTCTTGTTTGGCTATGTTGAAAGGTAATAGAGAATAGAGAAATAGAAATAGGGACTTCATTAGGTAACTAGAATTTGTTAGCATTTGTTGTAATAAAGCAGAAAAGTCAATAAAATTATAGTTTTTCTTAGAAGTAGTCTTCCATGGTTGTGTGACTTTATAAACTTAGGATTTGGTAATTTACTCCTTCTACTGGACCAAGGATCAAGGGCCCACGCTTGGTATTGGTGGAAGGACACTTATAACATAAAACTACAGGTTTTTATTTTGTTGTTTTTTTCGTCAAATTATTGCAAGTAAGAATACTCTATTTTTCCCTTGTTTTGTCCTTTGTTTTCCCCTTTCCATAGGTGCATGTTGTATTATGTTTTGTAACCAGATGACCTTCATTCATTTTTGCATTTGTTATTTTTATCACAAAAATTGTTGTTGAGCATTGTTTTTATTGTTTTCAACATTTATTTCTTGTTTTCAGCAACTCGGTTTAGCAACATTTATTTCTAGCATTTTTTGCATTTCTATCCTTTCAATTCAAGTACCTTATTTTTATTTCATTTAAATTTAGCAAGAGTGATTTAGTTTTATTTTTACTTCAACAAGTTAATTTTTGCAAAGTAGTTAGTTTCTTTCATGTAAAAGTGTGCAAATTAACATAGTTTCCTTTTGCAAATATTTTTAGCTTTCATAAAATAGTCTAGTGTCTTGATATCTAAGTTGTAGTTCCAAGGTCTCTAATGTATACATCCTTAGGATACCTCCCCAAATTTGATAAATTAAATTAAATGATGAGCATTAACGACACTCATCAATGACATGTTTGCTCTTCCCTTGAGAGGGTGTGACATATTGGGAACACAATGGCTTCAAATGTTGGGACCAAAAATATGGAATTTTTTGAACTATGGATGAAATTCAACCAACATGGAATTGAATACACTCTATGGGGAATTAAAATAAACACTACTCAACTTATTTCATCTCATACGATGAAGAAGCTATTAAAAAAGTTATCTCATGGAGTTGTGACATACTTGTTTGCTATACAAACCTCAATTAACAATAAAAGGGATTTGTAGGAGGAATTGCAACTTCTTTTGGAAAAGCATGCATATGTTTTTGAGGAACCTAATGGACTACCAATTCACCATACTCACAATCATGCAATTCAAATTCTTTTAGGTAGTCTCCCACCAAATGTGTGCTTGTAGAGGTACCCATATATCCAAAAATCATAGATCAAGAAAATGGTGCAGGAATTGTTTGTAGTAGGGGTTATTAAACCCAGTTTTAGTCCATACTCCTCTCTAGTATTTTTGGTACATAAGAAATATGGGTTGTGGCAGTTGTGTGTAAATTTTTTGGAATCTATAAAATAACCATCAAGGATAAATTTCATATTCCTGTAATTGATGAGTTATTGGATGAGTTGCATGGCACTCAATTTTTCTCAATCTTGGATTTGCATTCAAGCTACCATCATATTATAATCGATGAAGAATAAATTCCTAAAACTACCTTTAAAAATCATGAAGGACACTACAAATTTCTAGTCATGGTCTAACCAATGCATCTTCCACCTTCCAAAATCTAATGAATGCAATTTTTCAACTTTTCTAATGCAAATTCATCCTATTTTTCTTTGATGATATTTTTATTTATAGGTATAGCTGGGAAGAGCATCTCAAACATCTAGATCATTCCTTGCAATTTTTGTCTAAGTATCAATTGTATGCAAAGCAATCAAAGTGTTATTTTGGTATGCAAGAGGTAGAGTATTTGGGTCACAATTTATTAAAGGAAGGAGTTAAAGTAAACCCAAAGAAAATATAGACTATAAAGGAATGGTCAAAGCCCTAAACCATCAAGGGTCCTTAAGATTTCTTGGATCTCACTAGGTATTATAAAAAGTTTATTTAGAACTATAGAAAAATTGCAGCCCCATTAATAACTATGTTGAGGAAAAACTCATTCATGTGGTTAGAACCAATGAAACAAGCTTTCCGAGATCTAAAACAAGCCATGATATCAACATCAGTGTTAGCAACACCCAATTTTTCCAAACCTTTTGTAATTGAGAGTGATGCTTCAGGTAGTGGAATTGGGGTGGTTTTGATGCAAGAAGGAAGACCATTGGCATTCACTAGCAAGGTACTATCAAGTAAAAATTTGGGAAAATCAACTTATGAAAAGGAGATGTTGGCCATTTTGCATGTTGTCAATCATTGGTGGCCATACCTCATTGGGCATCACTTTTCAATCAAAACAGACCACCAAAGTCTTAAGTACTTCTTGGAGTAGAGGGTAGCCACACCATAACAACAAAGGTGGGTCTCCAAATTGTTGGGGTATGATTATGAAATCATTTATAAAAAAGGGAAGGAGAATATAGTGGTTGATGCACTTTCATACTAGTATGAAGATCAGAGTATGTTGTATGCTATATCAACACCACTTCCTTAGTGGGCCAATCAACTCAAAGAAGAGATGACTAAGGACTCAAGTTTGCAATATTTGATTCAACAACTCCAAGATGATCCCAACTCATGCCCTAGATATGTGTGGGATGGACAACACTTGAGATATCGTGATCGTCTTGTCATTCCTAAAAATTCATAAATTCGTGAATTCATATTATAGGAAATGCATGCATCACCTACTATAGGACATTTAGGGTTTCTTAAAACTTATGAAAGGGCCAAGCACACTTTCTTTTGGAAGGGAATGAAGAAGGACATTCAAACCTTTGTGGTAAAATGTGATACATGCCAACAGATGAAGGGAGAAATGGTTTGCACCCTAGGCACACTTCAACCTCTTCCAATTTCAGCATAGGTATGGATAAATATTTCTATGGATTTCATTGAAGGACTGCCAAAATCTGGGGGTAAATTAGTTATTCTGGTGGTAGTGGATCATCTCACAAAGTATGCTCATTTTTGTTCCTTAGCCCATCCTTACATAGCCTTTGTAGTTGCCCAAATCTTCTTGGACTCCATATTTTACCTTCATGGTATGCCCAAATCTATTATTTTTGACCAAGACCCTACTTTTACTAATCACTTTTGGTAGGAACTATTTAAATTGTAGGGCACTCACCTTAAAATGAGTTCAACATACCACCCTCAAATAGATGGTCAAATGGAGATTGTCAACAAATATTTGGAAATATATCTTCATTGCTTTGCATCAAAACATCCTACACAATGGGCTAAATGGCTTCCTCTAGCTGAATGGTGGTATAACACTTCGTATCATACAACTACCAAGGTCATGCCATTTGAAGCAGTATATGGACATCCCTCACTGACACCTTCCTCCTACATTCTAGGCAGCTCTAGAGTTCATGCAATAGATACCACTCTTCATCAGCATGCAACACTTCTCCAGTAACTCAAGGAGAATTTGGAGATGGCCTAGAACCGTATGTGTCAGCAAGTTGATCAACACCATTTTGAGTGCAAATTTAATGTAGGGGATATGGTCTTTCTTTATCTACAACCATACAAACAATCCTCAGTACAACTTCGTGGATGCCAAAAACTTATTGCAAAAGTCTATGGTCCTTATCAAGTATTACAATATATTGGTTTAGCCGCCTACAAACTTGACCTACCACCCACCTCCAAGATCCATCTAGTCTTTCATGTTTCTTCATTGAAGAAGGTCATTGGAAGCAAGGTACAGGCTCAATCAACATTACCCGAGTTGGATGAAGAAGGATCCATCATTCTGGAGCTTGAACAAATTTTGGATCGATGTTCTTGCACTCTTTGTAATCATACCATCATCAATGTTCTTGTACAATGGTAGGAACTACAACCAGAAGATGCCACATGGGAGTCACTTCACCAACTACAACAACAATTTCCTCATCTTAAGCTTTGAGGACAAATATTTTTGAAGGAGAAGGGCATGTTAGGACCCCATCCTAACATTATTATGTAATGACCCCATTCTAACATTATCATGTAATACATTGTAACATGTATGTGGCACTTGGGACACCTAGACATATGGGCCCATATAATGTAACCATTATAAAATATGTAACTAAATCTTTAGTAGAAGTTTCTAGCTTGGGTCCTCACTTGCATGTGAAACTAACTCTTGAGCATTAGGGTTAGGGATGATAGGAGTCTTTAAAAAGGCAAGGGCATGGATGGAATGTATCAAGTCTTTTCATATTGTATCGAAGTTCTACTTCTAAGGAGGTTGCCCCCTCGAATAGGCTAGCGATTCTACATTGTGATTCTATTTTGTTCAATAAAGTTGTTGCATTTCCATTTAGTATTGCAATATTTCTATTTTTATTTCCATTAATTTTGTTATTTATTGCAATATTTGTGTGGATGTGCTTATTTTAATTAGAAGGTTCCTAACAACATGATTCTCCTTAGCTGAAAATCAATACTTACAAACTTCCATCACATAATCCTCTACCTTGAGGTATCATTTAAAAAAATAGACTTAATTAGATATGGGTTTATCCATTGAGTCTGGAGTGTTACAACCAAGCTCTATACCATATGTGGTGCCTACCCCAAATACACAAAACTCAAAAATTACCACACCAAATTTATAATTGTAACAAATTTGAAATTATAAATTATGTAGTCTTTCATGCAAGTGTAATTACGTTGACAATTTAAGTTTATCTAATTCTAAGGTTTCAAATCTATAGTTGTTAATTAATAGATAGTACCAAAGGAATTCCTTTGCAAGATCTAATTTTCTAGTTAAATTCTTCGAAATAATATTGATGTTCCTTAATTAATGACGGTGTTACCTATGTTATTGCACCAATTAAAAAAGTTATGGTAGCATCAAAATTTTATGTAGTTGCTAGTTTTAAAAGGCATATATCTAGTTATTTGGTAACAAAAAAGTGTTATGTATAATTTCTAGTTTCACTACATAGTTGGGTTTTGATCTATGGTATAATTTTCCATTTCACTAACATATTAGATATATATTTTATTAACATTTAAACTAGTCCTAATTCTGTGGATGGATTTCTAAAATTTCTCACAAAGTATCTAGACAAAAATAGTTACAGAGGGGAATTTAATATAAAAAGTTAGATTTATTTTCCTTTTTTGTTTATTTATGTATTACTTATTATTTTATATTTTCAATTCATATATATGAACCTATATACATGTTTTTTTGGTTGGAGAACAAGGGTTTGTACTCGGGTTCCCCACCCTTGATAAAACAACTCTCTTATTTAGAGCATGAGAGTTTAAAAACAAATTCAATTGTCATCTCAATTGAGTTGCTATAGCTAGAAACTAACATCATTTTACATAAAATGTCTGAATTCTTGAATTTTATTTTCTAAAACGTTTTCAATTTTTTGTATGAATACAAGAATTCTAGAATCCAACATTGGTCTTCACATTTTCTTATAATAGCCTACACAATATCAAAACTTCACCTCTACTACCTATGCATTGCATCTTAGTAGAGTAATATTTCCAAAACATCGCACTATCATAGCCTTCTTTGCCAAATTTGGATTGTTAGTTTTCTTCTGAAGCACAAGTGCAACCACACAAATTATAATAAGTAGTATATATGAAAGCACATTAATGTTATAAGATAAAGTAGATATTACCAATGGAAACTATTAAAGTAAATCTTAATAATTATTTGATTCAAATAGTTAACATTTTATCGTCAGCTTCAACTAAACTTACTACTTCCTCTAACCAAGTAAAAGAGAATTTAACTTCATAATCCTTAATTAAAACCCCTCTATCAGCTAGCCTATCTGCACATTTATTTCCTTCTCTTAATGTATGTGTAAACCTAATTTATTCAAACTCTATAGCAAGGTCTTGAATTTCCACAATTATCTCTTGTATGTTCCATAAAGCATTTGTTTTCCTCAAAATTGCATTTATTACTATGAGTGAATCACCTTCCATCCATACTTTGAACCTATATACATGTTAAATTTATAAACATATTCAAATATTAAAATTAGGTACCATATGCCTCCTTTTAAAAAGTAAAATTAAAAACATAATAAACAATGTTGTTTTATTATACTTCTTTTTTTTAATTTGGTGTGCCCAAGCTACCTCACCTAGAGTCAAACTCACAAGCTTTAATGAGCAATTTGAATACCCTACCACTTCATAATGCATTGCACATAAATATTAATATGGCATGTCCATTCTTGAAAGGGGCATCAAGGTGGTAGTATTGGGTCATTCAAAGCCTTTGCCCACAACTCATATGGTATGGATGTCTTTTTAGTGCCTAAAGGATGGTAAGTTTCCATGGCTAGGTTAGGTATCCTTAAGGTGATCATGCACCTCATTGACGAGGGTTCATCTCTCAATGGATCTCTTATTTAAAAGGTGTATGTGAGGTGAGGACACCTGGTGCATTCCCTTTAGGGATGGCACATACAATCCATCAATACCTAAGACATAGATAGTTAAGTGAAAACCTTTTTTATTTTGTTTTTCTTTCATTTGTATAATTTTTAATTGTTTTCTATTTTTTAACAATTTTTATTTTTTTATTGGATTTCATAATACTTTCTATAAATGAATGGAATCAATGCATTACCTAGATAAACAAAAATATCTCATCAAAATAATACACATGATATACAAAGGTGTTTGCAGATGCCAAAATATCTCATTAAAGGAGAAGAATTATACTCCAACTTATAATGAAATGGTTAGTAGGAATGGGTATAAATAACCAAATATAAGAGAACTTTAGGTCAAGGTTAAATAATTGACCTTTAGGTTAAATAATAAAATATTACAATAAATTCACCTATAAAAGGTGTACATGGCCCAACGACTATATAAAGAATATAACTCAAAATATAGTTGTGGCTTTAAGTTAAGCTTAACACAACATATTTTATCATCCCCCCTTAAGATAAATAGGGGCACAGAGAAATACCCTTACTAGTCATCCTCGATTAGGGGACACTCCTACTCCAAGACACTCTCATAGTTGCACAAAAGGTACCTCAAACATGACCTTGGTCAAGATATTTTGTTGTCTACTCTACTAATGGCACAAAGATAGGATAAATCATCCTATAGGCATATATTCATCACACAATTGTACCCATTTCTCAATATACATGGTTTATTTATGAAACACTAGATTGTAAACAAGCTTAATGGTGCTCTAATTGTTACAGTTTAGAGTGACTAGAAACTACAAGGGAATACCCACTTGTTCCATGATTATAAGAATCTAATAAAGGTGCTTGGTAGCATATTAATAATATTTGTAGAAGATTGATATATAGTGGACTGCCATCTACAACCCAAAGATATTAGACCAAAATCAAAATAGAATAAAAACCTAGTAATGGAGTGTCAATGGTCTAAATCATCGGCCTAATCTACATATAAAAACCTTATCAAAATCGAAGGTGCTCAAACTGACTAGTGAATACCCATATGGTATGTACCTCTAATTTACCTAATGATCCACTTAGATATTTTCCAATGACTCTCATGAGGTACATGCATGTAGTGGGAAAAAATAGTTGATGAAAAATGTAATATCTAATGGATTGTGGATTCCATAGAGAGGAACCCCCATAAGAGATAGAAAAAAATTAACATCCACTACAAGTGTAGTGTAATCTGCTTGTAGCTTCAAGCTAGAAGCAAAGGGAGTCTAAGTAAATTTGTAAACTTAAATTTTGAAGTGTTGTAGAAGATCTAACGTATACTTGGGCTAAGAGATTGTGATCATGAAATATGACTAGTCAATTTAAATGTCCAAAAAGTAATGTAGAAGGCCCAAGTCTATCATCACAAAAGTATCATAAATTCATGACTTTATCTCATGAATCATAAAGGTTATACTACCTATAATAACTAGTGGGTTTTATATCATGGTGACTGAGTACCATAATGCTTATTTTGTCATAGGTGTTCAGCAATATTCATGAAATAAAAATGACATTAATTTGATCTAGAAATTACATGTTCCTAGTTTTTTGGTGTGTTGTTATGTTTAGGCCAATTATTCATGCATTTCATATATAGAAACATAGACATGAAGGTGGTCGAGAATGAGAAGTCCAAACTAGAGAAGGGAATAAAGTATAATGTATACCCACAAACAGTAACCATAACTATAGAGTCTTGTACAAAGGAGATGCAATTTATGAAATAAAAATGATATTAATTTGATCTAGAAATTACATGTTTCTTATGTTTTGGTGTGTTGTGATATTTAGGCTAATTAGTAATGTATATCATGTATAAAAACATAGACATGAAGGTGGGAGAGAATGAGAAGGCCAAACCAAAGAAGGCAATAAAGTAAAATGTATACTCATAAATAGTAAACACAACTATAGAGTCTTGTATGAAGGAGACGCAAACTACCACTATAGATAACAAGCATAAACTATTATCAACAAGAACCAAATATGGTTTATGTTTGACTTATAGAGAAACTAATTGATTAATGGAAAATAAAGGAAGAATTTTTAATAAATTTTGAGATAAATTAGAATATATGAAATGATTAATTTTTTTTTTTTTTTGAATAATACTTCTTATACGCATCCATCATGGGGATTACAAAGTTTTTTATAGAATTCATTTATTCAACAATAGTCCATGTACCCTCATCTCAATAAAAAAGTGAGTTAGGTTATATAATACTATATTATTGTTTAAAATTTTAATATCAAATAGATAAAGGTTAGTAAAGCTTGTCTTCTTGCTTAGGATTCCAAGGAAAAATCAAGCATGGATGCATTATAGATCTTCTTGTATTGGCTCAACCACTCCTTAGATCATCTACAATGTTTGTGGTTTTTTCGCATGCACTTTCAACATCAAAGCAAATTATGTATCATCACAACTATAATTTATTCCCTTATGTTTACTACCTTGTCATCAATGAAAGAAAATTATATTTATTTTATTAACTTTTAAACTAGTTATATAGGATATGAACTAATCCCATCCATATCATAACCATATAGAGATATTACATCAACTTATGATTTATGCATATTTCATTTAGGATGATTCAAACCTAAGTCTCCTCTTTGATATTCAAGGAATTGAACTGGTTAAACTTATGTCATTTGATAGTTACATATTTGTATTATTATACTATTTTTAAAGATTTTGTTTTTATAATAATTATTTATAACTAAAAAATAAATATATAGTACTTAGCTAAAGTTAAATTGCCATATAAAATTAATTAAAAAAATAAAATAAGATGTAAAAAATTGTTTTACAAACAATATCATTATATAAAGAAATAAGGCTTCTTCATCCAACAAGTCATACTTAATTGAAATTAAGATACCATATAAAAGTTAACTAATAAAAAAATAAAAGAATATAAAAAAAAAATCATATTATAAACAATATTATATAAAGCCATGCCCATGGTTTTGTTGGTAAATTTGCCACACTAAATTTTGATTGTAGAATTCCAAGTATAAAAGATAATTGATGTTGTTGTTTTGCTGGTCTTTTGTCTTTATTGTTTATTGTAATATTTTTGCTCCCATTCTTTTATGGATTTTGCTAGTATAAATAAAAAAGGGTTGATTTCATCCCTGGGAATAAACAACAAGTGTTTTTCTGGTAACATAATAATGTAAATCATGGGGAAGAAAAATCGTGGGCAAAATATAAAGGAGAAATGCAAAGCAAAAGAATGTCTAAGGATCAAAGGAGCAACTAAAATCATTAAAGGCATCAACACATAAATTGTTAAAAGGAAAGCGCTAGAAAAGGAAAGAAAGGACGTTTTCACCCCAGGAAAGGGCAAAAATCATTTTTGCCTCTCCTAGATGGAAGTACAACATTAAGATGTTTTCACCCAAATAGGAACAAATGTAGTAAAAAACATCCAGTTTGAATGAAAAGTGCTCAGGTTGAAGTAAAGGCAGAATTTTTACAAGTGATTCAAGTAGAAGCACCATTTTAGCAATGGGGCTTAGATTTTATTGGGGTCATTGATCCTAATTCATATGCCGAACATAAGAACATTCTAACTGCAACCGACTATTTCACCTGATGGATTGAAGCAATTCCTACCAAGAAGGCGAACCAAGAAACTATTATATCTTTTCTTGAGGGATTAATCACTCATTTTGGCATACCAAATTCAATCATTACAAACAATGGAACTCCATTCATCGATTCTAGGATTAGTGAATTCATGTGTAAGTATGAGATTTATTTAAATATATCATCAAACTACTATTCGCAAGGAAATGGCTTGGCTGAGTCCACAAACAATATTTTTTTCAAGATTATGAAAAGGACTCTAGGGGATAATAAGCATAGTTGGCACTTGCTCCTGAACCAAGCATTATGGATCGATCACATCTCAGTGAAAAATCCATCAAGACATCCCCCTATTCTTTAGTATACGACAAAGAAGCAATCTTGCCTATTCATATTGAATTATCGGTCCTTCAATCATGGAACTTGCTTGATGGTGAAGACAATGAATTTGAACCCATTAGCACGATGTTGTCTTAGCTTTTACAGCTGGAGGAAGAAAGGAAGAAATCATACAATACCTTTATGGAACATGCTCGAATGATGTAGAAATGGTTTAGTAAGAAGACTTCCAAGAAAGCTTTCGAGGTAGTCAATCTTGTGCTAAAGTGAAACAAAAATAAGGTTAAGCCTGACAAGCATCACAAGTTTGAAGCTATATGGGAGGGTCTATTTCAGGTTTTCGATATCAATCAAATCAATTCATTTTATTTGTAGGATATGGATGATCATGGGCTGCCAATTCCAGTAAATAATCTTCATTTAAAGGCCTATCATCAGTGATAGAATATCAAACCAAGTATGTAAATATGTACAATATTTTTATGTCATTTTATTTTAGTTCCAAAAAAAAAGGGAGAAGAAGTTGTTTTCGCCAGGAAAATTCAATACTACCCCAAGTAAGTGTTTTTGCCTTGAAAGCATAGCTTTACTATGCAAAAATTGATTTCGTCCCAACAATGCATTTAAAAATCTTATGGTTAATTTCAGGGCAAAAATAATTAAGAGAAAGCAACTCTTCAGCAATTAATTTCGAAGGCAAAATAAAATATTGAATTTTAAATTTTGTCAAAAAGCATGGTTTATTTTTAATTAAAAGTGCCCCTATTATTAATTATTGAAAAATAAAAAGAGAAAAAAAAGAAGCAAAGGGAAGGTTGTTTTCACCCAAAAATGACTTTTATCATTTATATTGTTATTTTCAAAGTGAAATTCTCCTTAAACTCTCGTAAAAAGCGGCTTAGGGCGAAACTCCAAGAAAAGAAGGGAAAAAATCACATGCTTTTTCAATGAATCTAGTTGGCAAGATTATTTTTGGCAAAGAAGGGGGTGAAATTAATTTTGCCTTGCTTTTCCAAGCAAAGCACTCTCATTTAAAGCTTGTTTTTTAGCAATAAGATTTTGTGGGGCAAAATAAAAAAAAGATAAATTTTTTTAAAGGGGCTGACAAGCATGTAATTTCACCAAGCAAGCAAGGAAAAGTATTTCCGGAGCACCAGTCGAATGAAGCTGCCAGTTGCATGAGTATTTTTGCCCAATTGATGTTTTTTGATTGGTAGTAGTTAAATTTGGAGCAGACTTTAGTTGATACATGGAATTGAGCTAATTTCATTGGCAAAACCCTCAGAAGATGTTTTTGAGAGTTTAATGCAGCAAAATTAATAGTTTTCACCTCCAAAAGCATCCATAACTCACACATGGCATTTATCATTCTCGAAGTTAGTTGTTAAGTATCCCGATTACACCCTCCAATATTAAAAGAAGTTGAGCATGAAGTTCAAGGAAGATTTACAGTGCAAGGGTGTTATTGGCAAAGCGTACTAGATGAGAGAACCAAGGAATACGTTTGCCTAGACTTTTCATGTGTGCAACCTACATTAAATTGGGTAGTTAAGGGAAAAAATTATAAATACGAAAAACCAGAAGCTTATAGATAAAGAAAGGTTGAGATTATTTTTTCTGAAGCATTATTGGATTATCATTCAGTTTTTCCAAGTTGTTGCTTTGTTGCAAAATGTTTTGACTATCACAGTAAATTTGTTGAAGTACGAATATGGGAAAGAAATTTTATGAGCCAAATAAAGTGCAAGGAGGCAAGAAAGCTAAAAAATCTAGGTGAAATGAAAACATAGAGCTTGATCCATATTATGATGCGTTGGTCCAGATTGGTGACTGTTATTTCAAACGATGGCATGGAAAAATTACGTTAGGATATGGAGGTTGTATTTAGACAAGGTTTGATGCTAGAAAGCCTACTCACCATTGCATACTATGCACAATTTTTTTGGTACCTGTGCACACCTGTCCACGCTTGCCCAAAGTTGGTGCTAGCAATTTCTAAATTTTATAATCCTCTCACAAGAGTTGTTTAGAAGGCAAATGGAGATAAATTATTCAATATTTCATCCAGTGCAGTTTGAGAAGCATTCGCTTGTGGGGTCAAACCTCCTTCTAATTTTATGTTCAAGAAGTTACATCTTGGGAAGCAGGAGGAGAGATACTAGTTGATCATGATATTGCACCAATTTATGGAGAGTCAGCTGATAAAAATACCACAGTTTGGAGAACTACCGACTCTATCGAAGCCATTGATAGATTTTAAAAGTCTTGAATTGTTCTCTATATTAGCTTGGATTGTTGCTCTTCCTACTAACTCTATGGTGCACAAATGGCAAGCGATGCTGGTAAAATATGTTTCATAGGTAGAATTTTATGCTCTAGCAGCAATGAAAGCAAGCACAAATCCGATTTTCTTTGACTGGACAGATTACATAGCTCGGAGGATGCACGTGTAGTTAGAGAAGATGCAAAGCGAAGAAGCAGTATCATTCAGACACACTTTATTTTTGGCCTGGTATTTCTTCTTCCACATGCATCGATATTTTTAATTCATAGCTATTAAGTAGGTTGATGAGGCAGGAAGGAAGCTACCAATTTATTTGTGGACTCCAAGCTTGTCCAAGAAGGAGTCATTTTACAATTTTAATCGCATGTTTTTGGACCCTACCCTTGAACTTATTTTCAGCACATGCGAGAGAGTGCCAAGGGTGATGAGGGAGGAGGTCATTGCGAAGGAGAAATATGATATTTTCTTGTTAACACAAGGCATCGTGGTACAAATTTTTGGCTTCACTAGCAAGTCATTTCTCCTTTTGTATTTTACTATAGGGTATCTTTTTGCATTGGAAGTCATTCACCAGACTGACTTCATCAATGATGTTTATGGGGTAGGTCGAGGAAAGAAAACTACATGCACCATGTCATTTCACTTCGATGATATTGAAGTAGATCAGGTTGGATAGAATAAGTTGATTAATGAAGATCTCTATGACCTTTGTATGGTGGAGTTGTTGGATGTGTCTCATCCTTTGTCGAGGAAGTATTGTACGATAGGTGCAGAAGGGTAAGAGGAGCGGAGCTCCTCAAGAGGAGGGCGAAGCCCTCCATAAGGGGGGTTCGAGGGGGCGGTAGCCTCCCCCGGCTACGTCGAAGGCATTTTTTCAATGCGTAGTGCCAAAAAATTTTCCCCTTTTTCCAGAGCGATTTTTGGGATTCCCATGGTTGGTGGGTGGTTGGTGGGTGTGGGTGGTTTAGCCCACGGTGTTGTGCCCATTGTATTCTAATACCACATAGTGGTTTAGGGTTGTAAGAGTTTCCTTTATATTTTATTGTAATGTCCCATTTTTGGGCAAGAAAGAGAATAATAATATCAAGGAGGAGTGGCTCTTGTTTTGTTGGAGTAGCCCACATCGGGTGAACCAGGGTAAATCTCGTGTGTCATATGTGCATTGTGTGGTGTCATTTCTTCTAAGTTGTTTATTTTTGCTTTAGTATTCTGG
This sequence comes from Wollemia nobilis, assembly GCA_028583015.1. Classification (NCBI taxonomy): domain Eukaryota; kingdom Viridiplantae; phylum Streptophyta; class Pinopsida; order Araucariales; family Araucariaceae; genus Wollemia; species Wollemia nobilis. The sequence goes on from JAQPPZ010014744.1 coordinate 35,424, forward strand.
AATAAGTTTTCTGTAGATCTCTTCATTTGGTATCAGAGCCAAGTTGTTAGCCATAGGGGGACGCCTTTATTGCTAGGGTTTCATTTCATCTGAAGAGTTTCTAGGGTTTCTAGGAGTTAGAGAAAACCTATTTCGGAGTGTGAGGTTTTTTGCAGAAGGAGCTTGAAGGAAAATGATGGGAAATCATTCAAGGATAGAGATCGAGAAATTTGATGATAAAATTTTTGAGCTATGGAAGTTAAATATGGAAGATATGCTCGTGGACAGAGATCAGTGGGCTGCTATTTCAGAAAAAACAAAACCTACGGGTACATCCGATGAATATTGGGAAAAGATGAATCAGAAAGCAAGGAGTCTGATTCGATTGTGTCTTGCAGATTCAGTCCTAATCAATGTTTCTGGAGAAGCTACAACAAAGGATCTCTGGGAGAAGTTAGGGGCTCTGTATCAATCTAAGTCCCTGGTGAACAAATTATTCCTCCGAAAGAAACTGTACAATCTCAGGATGAGTGAAGGAGATTCAATTTCAGATCATCTGAATTCATTCAATACAGTGGTAAGTCAACTTACATCTGTTGATATTAAGTTAAGTGAGGAAGATAAATGTATTACTTTGCTATGCTCTTTACCAGATTCATGGGATAACCTAGTGGTAGCAATTGGTAGTACAACTTCATCCACATTGAAGTTTGAGGATATTGTGGCATCTCTAATATCAGAGGATATGAGGAGAAAAGCCATGGAGGGCACTTCAAAGGATGCCCTAACAGTGAGAGGGCGTGCCAAGGAAAAGGATAAAACAAGATCTGGTGATAGATCTAAGTCTAGAGGTAGATCCAAGTCTCGTGGAAAGTTTGAGAGAAAGTGTTGGAAGTGTGGCAAGCCTGGTCACATGAAGAAGGACTGCAGATCAAAGAATGTTGATTCTGGAAAGAGGTCTGATGAATCCACTTCCATAGAGACACATAAATCTACTGATGAAGGAGGGGATGTATATCTGGCATCCTGCTCCACACGATCAGATAAAAATGATTGGTTGATCGATATTGGTGCCTCTTTTCATATGACTCCTCACAAGGAGTGGTTCAGTGAATATGAAAGATATGATGGAGGGGAGGTATTATTGGGAGATGATTCACCACTTAGAATCATTGGTCATGGAAGGGTGAAAATTTTGTTGCAGGATGGTAGGGTTAAAACCCTCCCAGGTGTGATGCATATTCTGGGCCTTGCTAGAAATTTAATTTCTATAAGCAAAATGGTTGATGCAGCAGTAAATGTCAGTTTTAGTAAGGATTCATGCAAAATGGTTCGTGGATCTATGGTGTTAGCAAGAGGAGTTCGGATTGGAACTTTGTATAAGTTATTGGGAAGCACTATGATAAATGAGTGCAATAGCTCAACTGTTCCTGAGGCTGAATCAGATAAAAGCTCTACACTCTGGCATCAAAGAATGGGACATATTGGAGAAAAGGGATTGCGTACCCTGCACACAAAAGGTATGGTTCATGGTATCCCTGATTGCTCAATGGTTTTTGATTTCTGTGAACACTGTATTTATGGCAAACAGAATCGTGTGAGTTTCCCATCTGGTGCTGCTAGATCAAGAGGGGTATTAGATTTGATTCATAGTGATATATTTGGTCCTGTTCCTATACCATCCCTTGGAAAGTCATGATACTATGCTTCTTTTGTCGATGATTTTTCAAGATATGCATGGATTTATTTTCTTAAGAGTAAATATGAAGTGTTTGATAAGTTTAGAGAATTTAAAGCACTTGTTGAAAATCAATCCGGGAAAAATATTAAGGTGTTGAGGTCTGATAATGGAGGAGAGTATTGTTCAAATAAATTTGAGGATTTCTGTAAGCAATGTGGTATTGCAAGACAGAAGACTACTCCATATACACCCCAACAGAATGGAGTTGTTGAGAGATTGAACAGATCACTCATGGAAAAGGCTAGAAGTATGCTCAGTGGTGCAGGTTTGGCACAGGAATTCTGGGTTGAGGCAGTGAGTGCGGCATGCTACTTGTGAAATCGATCTCCTACATCAGCATTGTCGGATCAAACTCCATTTGAAGCATTGTTTGGTAAGAAACCCTCTCTCTCACATCTTAGAGTTTTTGGTTGTGATGCATACATGCATATTCCAAAGGAGAAAAGAAGTAAGCTTGATAATAAGGTTGTTAAATGTATCTTTATTGGTTATAAATATGGTGTTAAAGGATATAAACTTTGGAATCCAAAAACTAAAAGTACAGTCTACAGTAGAGATGTGGTGTTTAGGGAAATGAAAAGTGATCACAGGAAGGAAGTAACAGAAGAAGAACCTGAAAAGGTCCAATTTGATCTCATGGAAGAAGATCACACAGAAGAGGATCTGGAAGAGGAACAGACAGATGAGGATCTGGATGAGGATGAACAAGAGGTTCATACACCTATGGTAAGGAGATCAACATGGGAAAGAAGGCAACCTAAAAGGTACAGTCCATCTGCTTTTCCTACTTCTTTTGTATTATCTGTTACTGATGAAGATCCTAGAACAGTTAGAGAAGTTGTTAATTCTGAAGAGGCAAACTGTTGGGAAGAGGCCATGGATGAGGAAATGATGGCCCTAAAAAAGAACAGAACATGGGATTTAGTGAAATTACCTGGTGGAAGAAAAGCAATAGGTTGCAAATGGATTTTCAAGAAGAAGCAGAATGTTGAAGGTAAAGTGGAGAAATACAAAGCTCACCTGGTTGCTAAAGGTTATTCTCAGGTAGAGGGAATTGATTATGGTGAAGTATTTTCTCCTGTTGCAAAGCTAACCTCAATTAGATTTTTGTTATCTGTGGCTACTGCTTTTGATCTTGAAATAGAGCAAATGGATGTAAAAACTGCATTCCTTCATGGATATTTGGAGGAAGAAATCTATATGAGGCAGCCTGAAGGTTTCATTGTTGCAGGAAAGGAGGATCTTGTATGTAAGTTAAAGAAATATCTGTACGGACTGAAACAGTCACCTAGAATGTGGTATCAAAAATTTGATACTTATGTCTTAGGAATTGATTTTGTTCGTAGCAATGTTGATCATTGTGTATATTCAAAGAAAATTGGTAATGTAATTGTCATTATAGTTTTGTATGTTGATGACATGTTACTAATTGGAAACAATAAGAAAATGATCAGGGAAGTGAAGTCTCAGTTAGCATCTCAGTTTGACATGAAAGATCTTGGCCCTGCAAATTTTATTTTGGGTATGAAAATAAACAGAGATCGTTCTAACAGAAAGTTGTGGCTGGATCAGAAAAAATATGTTGAGACAGTGTTGAAGAGATTCAATATGCAGGATTGCAAACCAGTGAAGGTACCTATTCCATTGGGTGAAATATTGTCTGTTGAACAATGTCCAAAAATAGAAGAAGAGGTAGAAGAAATGTCCCATGTTCCTTATGCAAATGTTGTAGGGAGTTTAATGTATGCCATGGTCTGTACTAGACCTGATATTGCCCATGCAGTGGGAGTTTTGAGTAGATATATGTCTAAACCTGGTAAAGAGCATTGGACTACTGTAAAAAGGGTTTTCAGATATTTGCGTGGTACATCTGATTTTTCTATCTGTTATGAAGGTACAGGTAAAGAAGACAAATCCTTGGATATAGAAGGTTTTGTTGATGCAGATTGGGCTGGAGATCTGGACAACAGAAGATCTACTAGTGCATATGTATTCAACTTGTTTGGAGGAGCTATCAGTTGGATGAGCAAAAGGTAAACTGTTGTTGCTCTTTCAACCACTGAAGTTGAGTACATGGCAGCCATCGATGCCAGTAAGGAAGCAGTATGGCTGCAAAGACTATGTGCTAAAACTGGGTTCTTTCAAGGAGTTGTGAAGATAAATTGTGATAGTCAGAGTGCTATATTTCTAGCAAAGAACCCTGCTTACCATTCCAGAATGAAGCACATTGATACAAAGTTCCATTTCAGTAGGGACATGATTGAACAGAAGAAAGTGTTGCTGGAAAAAGTGGATACGAAGGAAAATGTTGTAGATGCTTTAACCAAGGCAGTTAGCACAGAAAAGTTTAGATTCTGTACAATTGAAATGGGTCTGGCAAAGTATTCAACAAGTGGGAGAATGTTGGATGTGTCTCATCCTTTGTCGAGGAAGTACTGTACGGTAGGTACGAAAGGGTAAGAGGAGCGGAGCTCCTCAAGAGGAGGGCGAAGCCCTCCCAGGGGGTCCGAAGGTGGCGGTAGCCCCCTTGGCTACACCGAAGGCTTTTTTTTGGCGTGTAGCATCGAAATTTTTTCCCCTTTTTTGGAGCGATTTTTGGGATTCCCATGGTTGGTGGGTGGTTGGTGGGTGTGGGTGGTTTAGCCCATGGTGTTGTGCCCATTGTATTCTAATACCACATAGTGGTTTAGGGTTGTAAGAGTTTCCTTTATATTTTATTGTAATGTCCCATTTTTGGGCAAGAAAGAGAATAATAATATCAAGGAGGAGTGGCTCTTGTTTTGCTGGAGTAGCCCACATCGGGTGAACCAGGGTAAATCTCGTGTGTCATATGTGCATTGTGTGGTGTCATTTCTTCTAAGTTGTTTATTTTTGCTTTATTTCTGGAATAAGTTTTTGTAGATCTCTTAGGTAACCCCAATGAATATGATCCTTGGGTCATTAAAGAAAAAAACATTGCACCCAGATTAGAATATTGAGCGCCGAAACAATATGGAGGGGCATACCTTAATGCATGTCAAAAATATATTTCTCCCACCATGCTTTTTTATGAGATGAGGCAAACCCAAAGTCCATAAGCACCATATTCCTCCTCCGGGCCCATTTAGTGTTGCTTGGTCTGAGGAAAAAATCACCAACTAGTGGGTTATGAGGGCCCACCGAGGAAAAATTGGGTCAACCTATGGCTTGGCAATGGATGGTGCATTTTTGGACATGTATGATGAATATTATGACAACTACCTGCCAATCTCTTTTATTAAAATCATACCTCAAAGCTTTCAAAGATCTTACAATGAAGATATCATGGCCGAAGGAGAGCAACATGTGGTTGAGAAAGTTCCACTTATGGAGGAAGAGAAACAGACATCACCAAAAGAGCAGCTCCAGCATAAAAATAGGAGTAAGCGTGACACACTTTCTTTCTCGAAATTCTCCAAGAAACTGAAGACCAGTGTAGTTTCTTCATGTAGTGCAAACCCCCCTCCTACAGTTGAAGTCACACAAGTTGAAGCTCCAGATAATCCTCCTTTGTCTTAGGAGGGACAACTTGGCCAGTGTATGAAAGTTATAGATTTGGAGAAGGAGACAAAAGAGGAACAAAACAAGGGAGATCTAGTATCATAGCCACCCTCAACATCAACTCAAATGGTGTCAAAGCCCGAAGGTACATTTTCTTTGCCCTCTTCCCTTACTCTTGAGAATTCGATGATTGTTACACCCCTTTCTATAGTTGTCTCTTCCATTTTACCCCCATTTGGTATACCTTCCACCTCCATTTCAATTCTTGTTTCCCAGTCCCTAGTATTTCTTTTAGTTCTTTGCATCTAGGCCCAATCCATTTTCACTCCTTTCATCTTCCTCCTCGGGTGAGTATAACTATAATTGAATCCCTCACTTCCATTCTCTCAACCACTTTTGTTCCACCAATCATTCCTGTTTCTACTTCCCTTCCCAAGCCAAGCCCTCAATAGGCTTGTTTTCCTCCTACTCCATTTATTTAGTTGCAAGTGTTTCCAGAGCCAGAGCTAGAGATGGATATTATGGCAAAACATCCTATTGCAGCAAAACTAAGTTGATCCCACCAAATTTCATCCCTGTGACTAAAAATTCATAATAAAAAAGAAGCTCAAGCTCCAGCAAAGACATTGAAGAAGGTTACTTTTGATCTCGAAGTTATGGAGTCCCACACTGTAAAAATGATCCCCCAGGTTTAGAATCTCCAAGGAGAAATGGCTCCAAGTGATTATTCTTATGAAGTCATTACTGAGAACCTGATGAAGATTGATACTACAAAAAAAATTGGGAACATTCAGGTGGATATGATTTTGCTTTACCTGCATAGTGAGCATTATAAGAAGAGTTTTTTTGAGGCTGATATGAAGATTGTTGAATTGAAAGAGGCTCTCGTTGAAAGTAGGGCGCAATAGGAGATCAGGGAGATATCTTGCCAAAGAAAGATTTGGAGGCAGAATGGAAGAAGTTCATAGAAGATACCTCTGATATCGATAGCTATAAAAATCCCATTACAGAGGATTAGGTATTACCATTCATGAAAAGGCTTACCTACATCGAGTCTTCCTTGTATGAATTGGGCCAAAGGGCTGACTGCATCAGCTTGGAACATATCCAAATATTGTGCTTTGTTGTTAATTCACTCTAGTATCCTTTAATGTTCGATGAATATTCTTGGGCAGAGGCAGTTGTAGTGTATAATACTACTAGTAAGAGTCTCTTGGAGTAGGAAGAATGAGCATGAGTAGAGAAAGAGTAGAAATAAGCTACCAAAGAACAAGAAAAATAGGTTAAGGCAGAGCAAAAATAGGTTGTTGAATCAAAAGAACCATCTGATGTAGCTAGGGAAGCTAGTAGCTGAGCCCAATGCATAAAGGCCTGGGGTTTATTGCATCCAGATATACTGAATACCCCGAGAGCCGCCAAAAGTGTTGGCAGTTTTGCCACACTGAATTTTGATTATAAAATTCCAAGTATAAAAGATAATTGATGTAGTTGTTTTTTTGGTCTTTTGTCTTTACTATTTAATGTAATATTTTTTCTCCCATTCTTTTATTGATTTCACTAGTATAAATAAAAAAGGGTTGATTTCATCCCTGGGAATAAACAGCAAATATTTTACCAATAAAATAATGATGTAAATCATGGGGAAGAAAAATCATAGGCAAAATATAAATGGGAAATGCAAAGCAAAATAACATCTAAGGATCAAAGGAGCAACTAAAATCATTAAATGCGTCAACACAAAAAAAAATAAAATGAAAACGCCAACAAAAGAAAGAAAGGACGTTTTTACCCCTAGAAAGGGCAAAAATCATTTTCGCCTCTCTCCTGGGTGAAAGCACAACATTAAGATGTTTTCACCCAAAAGGGATCGAATGTAGTAAAAAGTGCCCAATTTGAATGAAAAGCGCTCAAGTTGAGTAAACGTAGAAAGTTTACAAGTGAAGAAGAAGGCAAGTTAAGTACTTTTGCCCGAAATGTCGCATTCAAGATGATTTTACCCTTTTTCATGTGAATTACTATTTTTAATTAAGTCTGGGTGAAAATAACAAGTGAGCATCAATCAAATTCAATGTCATCCTAGAAGGGGGTGAAAATCATTTTTGCCCCTCTTTTGGGTGAGCTAGAAGTTGAAGATGTTTTTGGAGCACAAATGATGAGCGGATGACTTTTGGGGTGAAAGCATGTTACGATCAAAGTCAAATTCACTCTAAAATTAGCATGTAATCTGATGAAGGCATTCATCATCATCATCATATTACATGCTAATTTCATATTCATCATCATATGATGAATGCATTGATAAAAATTCATTCAAGGTCCTGCAAGACCAAAAATTGCTTGGAAGGGAGGATCTGCAGGGCGACTTCCCATGGAAGTCCTTCCTTTTACCTGCATCCTTTCTTGTCCCTGTCCTAGGACCCTATTCCTTTCCTAGTTTCCTTGGCATCTTTCCCATCCTTTTCAGAAGGAAGGTGTTGCAGACGATCTCCTTTGGAGGGGGAGATCCTTGATCCACTGTTCTACCCCTTTCCTTATCCTTGGGTGGGAAAATCTATCCCATTTTTGTTCCATTGTTCCATCCTTTGATGCCTGGGTTCTGGGTTGTGTTCAGGTTTTCCCTAGGAATTTTCTTGGGGTTTTTTCCTCAGGATTTTTTTGGAAGTCTTCCTCTTGAATGTCCTTTGGGTTGCTTCAGTTGTGGTTTTGCTGGGTCTTTGGATTTATGGCTTCATGAGCAGTTTTGCACAACATCCTTTTGGTTGGAGGGACCATGTGCTTTATACTATGGCTCTACTCTTTGGGTTTGAAGTGGTGGTTCTTGGAGGTTTTCAGCTCCTTTTGTGGCTTCAGGGATGGGCCTCTATTCTTCCTATTGTTGATTCCTTTTAGGACTTCCTCCTTCGTTTCCTTGAAGCTGTATTTTGGTGGGTCTGAGGAATTTTGGCTTCATGAGAAGTTTTGCACAACATCCTTTCGATTTTGGAGGAGACCGTGTGCTTCCTACTATGACTCTGCTCTTTGGGTTCATGGTGTTGGTTCCTACAGGTTTTCAGTTCCTTTCGTGGCTCTTGAGGGTGGGCCTCTACTTTTCTTGTTGTTGACTCCTTGTAGGTTTTTCTTTTCTATGTCCTTGAATATTTGGTGTTGAAGGTTGTCTGGGTTTCCTGGCTACTTCCTTTCATTATAGGCTCCTTTTTTTGTAGCCATGCCTCTTTGTGACTTCTTCATCTTGGATTCATATGGCACTTTCCTGCCTCTCCTTCTAATATGTTGTTCCACTGTTGTTGTTTCCTATGTTGGGTGTTGTTTCTCAAAGACTTCCTTTTTCCTACTTGAGGACTTCATAGCCTGGGAAGTTCCTCTTGTTCCTGTTCCACTGATGCACCATCCTCCAGGTTGTTGTTCCACTACATGAGGATTTCATTGCCTATAATTTTCCTCTTTATGTTGTTTCACTTTTTAAGGCATTCAAGGAATGGTCTTCTCAGTTTTCTTTATCTTGCACTTTCCCTGTTTGTTTCATTATGATTCACTGATCCACCCTATTATTCATGGTGAAGTTTTTTATTCTTTCTAGTTTTCCCCTGCACGGGAAGGTGGTTTCTCTCAAGCCTGTTTCCCAATGGTGGTTTCTGGTTTTCTCGCCATTGGGTTGATTCAAAATTTAAAATCTTGGCTTTGGTTCCTTTTCCCACCCTTGGGAAAGTTTCAAATTGATTTTTAGTGGATGGGGTGGTTTGGCGCTTTCTCCCGCCCTAGGTTTGCTTGAAAATTCTTATTTCACGCCCTTTGATTCAAAATTGATTTTTTGGCGGGCTTTCCCTTCCTGCCCATGTTTCCTTTGGTGCTTAGTAAGTAGTCTTCCTCTATCGCAAAATATTGCACCTTCCTCTGGCATTTAGGATGGTGCATCCCTTTTCTTTTATGTGTTTCTCTAGTGTTTCCTTTTGTTACAAGCCAATGTATTGTGTTGCATTTTGATCCTTTGTAATCAAGTTTTGGGATCCTTGATAAAAACCCACTTTTAATATATAACCTAACAAAAAAATATGATGAAGGCATTTTCTAGGTAATTTGACCTTATTTTTAGAAAGTTTAAGGATTTCACCCAAGATGGGGTGAACGCAATGAAAGTGCCCAGGTCTAGAGCGAAAGTCTAGAAAGAGCATCCTCATGCGCCGATCAAATTCAAAGTCACCCCGAATTGGGAAAAATTTATTTTCGCCTTCCTTTGGGGGTGAAATTCTATTTTTTGCCCTCAATTCAAGCAAGACAACATTATGGGGTGAAATTCCTAAGAGAATATGGTTTTAGAGCGAAATTAATCAAATGAAGGGAAAAACTCTATTTTTAAGCGCAACTATCAGCAAAGTGAATCACTTTTGTCCCTAATTGCAACGAAAAGGTTTTTTGCCTCACTTCTTGGGCGAAATCAATTTTTGTCTCTTCTATTCAGCAAATTTACTTTCATAGGTGCCATTGTTGTAGATAATTTTTAGAAAAGGTTAGAGATTGATGGAATTTAATTATTGGGGAAATAAAATTAATATTTCTAGAATCCCTGCTAAAAATTTAACAAGATTAAATACTACATCCTTGATTTTGGTGTGATCTAGTTCATTTTCGAGGTGCCCTCCACTGATTTCACTCCTTTTCAAAACAAGTTAATTTTCTATGGGTCTTCCTAGCAAAATATGAAATTCCAAGGGAAAAGATGACAAAGTGGTAACCGATATTTAATGCTTGGACTCCTAATTTTCATACAACATTACTACATTTCAATGCATAAATATCTGGAATGATTTTCCTATCATCCATATATGCTTATTTCCTAGGCGCTCTCCATGAAAGAGGGAATGCTACTTCCTGAAGAATGTTCTTATTCGATCATCACTACTGTCGAGGAGAGAAATGCTCTTGCTGGTCTTTGACTAGCCAACATTTTTGTTTCATGTACATTTAATTTTAGAGGTGAAATCCTTTATAAATACTAAGCATTTTGATGTAAAGAGGGAGGATAGATATTCTACTGAAAAACTCTTTGAGTTTAAATTTATGCCTTAATCAAAAGTTGCTTGACTCTGGTTCCAAGAGCAGTCTTTGTGTATCTGGTATTTCTGTTAAATTCATATCTTAGTTAGATAAATTAAATTTTGCATCTAAATTTGATTTTTGATGAAGAGTGAATGTTGAAATGCTAACTGGAGGTTATCTTTGCAAGTTGTGATTAGTTTCTATGTTATTCTTTCGGTTAAATGTTGTTAGAACTTGATGTGGTTGCTTAGCTGCTAGTTTATCTCCATCTTATGTATCTAGCTCATAGCCACATTTCCCATTCCTTTCTATAATTTTCCATCTCTTTTTGTTACCCTAAGATTATACCAATTTTTACATTAGTACGAGAACTAGCCATCTCTAGAGATTGGCCGGAAGAACATCTCTTTATTTAAGCCTTTCAATGTTGGAAAGGTCTAAGGTGCACATATATTATGTACTTAGGAAGATTCTTGACCAATAGGTTTTTAAAGAAAGTTATTGGGAGTGAAGAATTCCACACCAAAAATCAAGGTTCAAATCTCTTGGGTGAACCTTAACATTTAGGGAGAATAAGCAAGAAGCAAAGTGCAATTTAAGTAGCTAACACCACTTCTTGTTCAATATCTTAGGAGAAACTCAAAAACTAAGGCATTCATGTGAAGAAAATCTAGGTAACATGGTAGAAAAATTATTTTTGAAAGTAAGGATACTCTAGTTGGAAGCAAGGATGCCCTAATTGGAAGTATGGATTCTCTAGTTAGCAATAAGAGGAAGAATGAATCTATAGCAAAATATTTCTAGGTAGTAGACACTACACTAGAAGTGATTATGAAGGTGAAATAATCAAGTATGATATAATGGTTCTTAAAACCATAGGGTTAATATGTAAGTTCTATGGATACTAGCCAGTTTTTTTTAGATTCAAAATTGGATCAAGTGGGAGTGGGGATTGAATTCAAATTACTCCATCACTTCTCTTCCAAAAGGATTTTTCCTTATTATCTTATTTAGTTCAAAAATAAGGTATAAAATAATGGATGATAGCCCTTGGTTTAGAGGTAAAAAAGAATTATATTTAAGACCATGAAGTAAAAAATTTCCATGAAGAAAATATTATTAAAAGCATTTTAGTGTAGATTAGGTTTTTTGGACTTCCTTATCAACTCATAAATAAGGAGGTTTTAAAGAATAATGGCAATAATCTAGGGAATTTCATCTAGGAGGGAACAACTACTAAGGATAGAATACATGTTGTATACACTTTAATATGTGTTGCCATGGATATTTTAAAACCTTCACCACAATCCATTAGGATTAAATATGAATCAAGAGAATGAGATCAACAAGTGGATTATGAAAACATTTCATTCCAATATTGTAAATGTTATGAGATTGTACACATACCAAGATATTGCAAAGTGAAAATTATGGAGAAAGAGGGAAAATTTTGGGCATGATACAAATTTCATTATCCAATGAGGAGATCATATCATAGTAGAAGTTGGATGAAATCAAAGATTTTTCAGTCCTAATAAAGTGGTAAGAAAAATCCATCTGCATAATTAAATGTAAAATTCCATTATAGTTCACTTGAACCAACCATTAGAAGAAAAATATGACACAAGGGATGAGGAAGTATAGTGTGTAAGTGCAAATATAGGAGTTTAAGGTATGAAGGAAGATGAAGGAAGCAAATTTTAAATAAAATGAGATGAAGGAGATCAAGGTTAATCCAAGTAAATTATCTTCGTTTTCTTGAAGTAGCATATAATCTTATCCTTGAAATAAAAATGAAAGTAGTACAAAGTGTATATGTTGCACTATAGGGTTTTAAGAGCATCATCATAAAGAAATGCATATGGAGGATATCCATGGAAATATAGGTTTTTAGGGAAGCATAAGAAAGTAATTACTATGAATATCATCCTTGTACTTTAAATTTTCTAGAAAAACATCAAGAAAAAAGTGTTTATGATGCTATTCCTTGCATTTCATATTCTTAAGGGCAACATAAATATTTAGAACTCAAGTCTTGTTATGAGCAATATGGAAAAATAGAAGAGATTGATGAAGATGAAAAAATTGGTGGGAATAGGAAAAGGGGAGGAAGGTCATCAAAGCATGAACAAAGAGAAAAATAAACTCAAAGGGATATCAATTTGGGAAGCCAAATAAAATATCATAAGTGTTAACAAGAAGTGGATCTAAGCCCACAAATAAAAATAAAAATTGATGATGAAAATGATATCATGGAATATTAGGGATATAAATGAGACCCCAAAAATAATTTATTGAATAATTAATAGTTGTTATAGTCCTAAGTTTATTTTAATACAAGAAACAAAATTAAATAGTGAGGAATGTAAGGATGCTTTTAAAAGGTATGGAATATGGGTGATTGTCTAACAATTTCTTCTATAGGAGCTTCAGGTAGTATTGCAACAATATGGAACAAACACAAATGGGATGGACAATTGTTAGAAGTAAAAAGTAATTGGGTTTCTAGACTATTTTCTAGGGAATAGGAAAACATCAAAATTGGGGTTATAAATGTATATGCTCAAACTATAGTTACTCCTTGTGAAAGATGTTGGAAAGACCTTAGCATATTTTATTTTTAAATAATGATGATTCATAATTGTGTTCTATGGATTCTTAGGGTGACTTCAACACAATTCTATATCCTTTAGAAAAGAAGGATGGTGCTCTAATATGATCTAAATCAATGCAATAGTTTGCTTCATTTATCAATTCAAATGGTGTTTGCACTACATCAAAAAAGGGCTTTAACGACGATTAAATTAAGGTGGTTTTTTATGTCAGTAAAAACCTCCCTAATAGACCCTAAGAGGGTGGTTATAAATCATCATATTAGGGTAACCACCCTCTTAGGACTAAGACAATGGTTATAAACCACTATCTTAGGTTGACCTAAGAGGACGGTTTATAACTACCGTCGTAGGGATAAATCGCCATTAAAAAAAATAAAAATTAAAAGAAATAAAAGATGGTGGTTATGAACCGTCATCTTAAAAAAATTAAGAAATAAAATATGGTGGTTTAAAACTGTCATCTTAGGTCACACCTAAGAGGGTGGTTTAAAACCGTCATTGTTGCGGGCCAAACAAGGTTAACTTCTTTCCTACTTTTGTCACATGCCCGTGCATTTAATTTATCAACCCAGGGAGCTTCATAAACTTGCGAAGGGTCTTGAACAAGATTGCTTACAATACCACTTGAGATGAGTCCGCTAGTTCTACTATTGGGGGGTGTTTCAACGGTCATCAATCATTCATACACTCCTCAATAATTTACGTAAAAACAATTAAATCTACAGAAAGGAAATATTCACGCATTCCTGGAAATAAACCTATTGCAATACTAGAAATAACAATGCGATAAACAATATTATAAAAGCGGTAAACTAATCTAGAAAACACAGGAAAAATAGGGGAAGAAATACTGGCTTGGAGTGGGCCTAGGCTCCAGCAACTTCCTCCCAGCTGAACACGCACTTAGAAACTCTTAGAACTGTATTATAATTATCAAAGTATTACAATGCTTCTTCTATATATCTCTCTACATTTACTATCAAAATATTCTATATATCCTCAGAGAGGTCTGCGTGTGTTTATATAGCACACCCGTAGATCTTCTGTTACAAAGAAGTTATAACAGTCGATTCATTCCAGACTAAACTAAGACAGTCTGGTAAATGTGATCGACGTCTGCTAAAACTGGCATTCATTTCTAATGGTGGCATGTTCACTGATTGGTTTGTGCTTCGCCTGGCATTGGTAGGACATTCTCATACATCGGTGCGATCCCCAATTTAACTCTACATGACGTAGAGTTGGAACTGCACCAGTCTTTGTTGTCCACGTCATGCTTGTCTGGTCAACGGGCGAAGAACAGGGGCACCTTCCCTATGAGGAAGGTGCCTAAGTATGTCGGGCGCCTTCTCTATGCGGAAGGTGCCTTACTATCATTGGCGCCTTCCTGGAAGAGGAAGGTGCTTATCTTCTATTGGTGCCTTCCTATGAGAGGAAGGCGCTTATTTTCCTTTGGTGCCTTCTTGGAAGAGGAAGGCGTTGGCCTTCTATTGGTGCCTTCCTAGGAGAGGAAGGCGCTTGTCTTTCCTTGGTGCCTTCCTGGAAGAGGAAGGTGCCTACTTACGCTTGGTGCCTTCCTGGAAGAGGAAGGCGCCTACTTACGCTTGGCGCCTTCCTGGAAGAGGAAGGCGCCTACCTTCTCTGCATTGATTTCGAAAGAAACAAAGTGCCAGGTCCATGAAAAGACCTCGAATGATCCAAATCTGACTAAATCAACTACAATTCCACAAAAACACACTGAAAACACATGAATTAGATAACACGCATAATTTCATCAAATAATTATATAATCATTCATAAACATATGCAATCCTTATTATACGACCGCATAATAATCAAGAAAATGTATACAAAATATGAGCATTTTTGATGCTCATCATCCCCCCACGCCTAACATATGCCACGCCCTCGTGGCATCAAAACTATAGGTAGCCCTATTGACCCCTCATCGTTGTCATTTCTTGGTGGATCCGACTGTACCTATGGCCCGTGTCTGCCTCTTCTATGCACTGGCATCTGGAGGTGTGGCTCCTCTTTTTCTATGCGGGGCTGTGGGTGCTGCTATCGGCTTTGCTTTCCTCGTCCTGGCCGCTATCGGAGGTGATCTAGCCAGCATCATCTCTACTGCCTAAAATGCAGCTTCTACAGCTTGCCATAGGTCAGCATCCGGAGGTCTGACCACTGCAAGAGGGATATCTGAATTATCCCTCTTGAGATGAACTACTTGGGCTTTGTACAATCGGGTTGCTTCAGGAGTAAGCCCTGCATTCTCCTTTGCAATGGCAACGACTTCCAATTCGGGGCCATATACCCCCCATCATTCAAAATACCTTCTTATCTTGGAGGGTCATCCCCGGGATGACCCATAAATCTCCCAGAACTGGCTGTCCTCTGTCGGATTGACGTAGATACTAGAGTCCCCCTGCATCCTCGAGGTTGCCTTCCTGGTCTCCTTAGCTGCTGTCATCTCTTTGAGCAGTCGTTCAAACTATTTTTGCCTCTCTACGAATGGCTGCATATCCCACTCATCTTCTTCTAGCTCGGCGAAGGTCACCTTCACCTTCTTTCGAGCCGTCCTGGGCCCTTTTCCTTTGGCCTCTGTAGAAAATGCGATGGCTCGAATAGGGGTTTTCCCTTTCTCCCTAGTGGACATCTTCTCGCTCCGAGGGGCCTGCTCTACGGTCCCTGGAGCATTCTCTTCACTCTGGGGGACCTATGTTGCCATCCCTAGGGGTGCTTCTTCGCCCCCCTGTCTGTCTTGTGCCGACCCCTCAGGTTCTTCTCTTTCTTCCTTAGGTCCGGGGAGTTCTTCCTTATCCCCTAGTCTTGTCTGCTATTGTTGGCCCTCATCCTGCTCTGTATCACTCAGGTCGATGATAGGGGGTGTTGTGGGACTTCTTTCCCCTTCACTCCCAAAAATAGAGGAATTCTCCCCTACCTTCGAGTTGCTCTATCGGGCGTTCGATCGAAATTCTCCCGAAGAGAATACTCATTCTATAGATGTGGGAGAATTCATCGGGACCTCTATTGCCCAGTCAGTTTGGGTCGATGCATCCCTTCTTTCTATTCCCCTATCCTAGAGTTGTTGGTTCTCCTCCCGCAACTGCTAGACCAGCTGCTCGAGCTAGGTGATTCATCTTTCTCGTTCTTCCAATTCCCCTCTATGCTCATTCTAGTAGTCCTCCAAAATTTTTTGGGCCATCCAACAATTGGTCTGCCACTCCAGTGCTTCCTCCAAGGCTACGTCGACCTGATCATTGCTCCCAAAAGTCCCTGCATCTTGTGGGCTCTAGTTTGTCAATTCCTAGAGGGTTTGGGCTACAATGTTGACTTTTGGGTCGTTCTCTTCTTCTTCTGTCGAGAGGAGGAGTCACCACAGGCATTTCCTCTTAGGGACTAGTTCTGGCGGTCGAAACTCGGCCTCACTACTAATAAGCGGTGCTCCTTCCTCTTCATACTCGAGCACTAGGGAATGCCCTCTTTCCTCTATGCATTCGAGCACTGGTGAATGCCCTCTTTCTTCCATGAAATTAAGCAATGCCAATTACTCGATACTTGCCATCTCCTCTGTAGGGCTTCCCTCTTCTTGCCCTATTTTGGCAACAACAATCCAGTCGCCTACAAGATGTATTCAGGGGTGACCAAAATTTCTACCCCTCGCACCTAAGCTACGTCACCCCTCAAGGAGGCAGTGAATTCCTTGGCTACCTCCATATCCTGGCCCTGACTAACTAGGGTACAGTATTCAAACCATCCCTCGGCCTCGAACTATGTTTTTACCATCCCCCTGATTCCTTTCGTATCACTCGGCTCATTCTTTTTCACCGCATGATTCTTTGACCTTCCTCCCATGGCGCCTTCCCTTACTATTGTGCTTCTTTTTTTTCCTGTCCTTACTTCTTTAGGAAGGCGCCTTCTTATAGGGAAGGCGCCTAACCTTAGCATTTAATTCTAGGGTACGCCTTTTGAACCATATCATTGGCACGTGGTTTCGGCCATGGGGGTATATGATTTTTATGACGACAATATTTTTTTGGTACTGCATAATTTATGAATAATTATATAAATATTTGAGTTAGTATGCATGTACCTTATTTGGTGTTTCATGCATCGTGAAGAGCATTGATTCACTAATTTGTGACATGGGGGAGGGGTATTTCATTTGTGCAGATTACGCTGGACTTTGGTGCTGAGTTGTTTGATGGTTGGTGCTAAAGACAGACTCCTGATTTTCTCAAAAAACCATCTATCCATCATCTTTGGAACATGCACGCTGATCTCGCCCCATAATTCTCTAAGATTTTTTTGATTGGGGCAGATTTCCATCACATGGGCGATGGTGGTAATCTGATGTCACTCGTTCGTGTGGTGATTTCATTTCGATCGAGGCATCCGTGAGACTTAAGTGTTGGTTGTACATGGAAGGCGCTCTTTGGTACCTTCCCAATGTGGAAGGTGCTTATGTGGTGCCTTCCCGATGTGGAAGGTGCTTATATGGTGCCTTCTCGATGTTGTCGATGCTCTTTGAATGGATGCACCTTCTGGTGGTGGAAGGTCTTTGATTGGATGTGCCTTCCGATGGTGGAAGGCACCCTTTTGATGATGGTGCCTTCCTGCTATGGAAGGTGCTTTTGAATGGGTGCGCCTTCCTGATGTGGAAGGCGTTGCTGAATACCTACGCCTTCCTGGGGTGGAAGGCACCGTTGTATACCTGCGCCTTCCTAGGGTGGAAGGCACCTCAGTCTGTATGCGCCTTCCTGATGTGGAAGGCGCCTCGGGCTTTTTTTTTTTTGTGGTGCCTTCCCCATGGAAGGCGCCTATTTTTTTTTATGTGGCACCTTCCCTATGTGGAAGGCGCCTACTTTTTCTCTTTTTTTTTTTGTGTGCCTTCTTTATAAGGAAGGTGCCTTCTTCTGGCTGGGTGCCTTCTTCATAAGGAAGGCACCTTATTCTGGTGGGCACCTTCTTCATACGGAAGGTGCCTTCTTCTGGCTAGGTGCCTTCTTTATAAGGAAGGCACCTTCTTCTATGCCTTCTCGATGTGGAAGGTGCTTTATTCTTGGAAATCATGTTGTGATTGACTAGGAAAGGGTGATCAAGCCTTCTCAGTCTCGCTTCACGCTGCCTCAGCTTCTACCTACGAGTGTCGGTGTCGGAATGCTGAGCCGAATCAGGCCTGGTTTCCCAGATACCTATTCCTCGTGCTGTCAGGTCCTCCACCTACAAAAAGCAAATGAAAAGAAAGAAAAATAAAGGTAGTTAGATGCATTCCATGCCTGTTAGGCCCTAGATTAGGATGCCTGCAGCTTGCATGCGGGCGTCATCCCTACAAAACACATCGTAAGAAAAAAACTAAATTAACTAATTTTGGTGAGCACCTCCATGCCCACCGTTTCGCTTGTTAAGAGTTTGGTCCGGATCTAACAAGATGGGGTCTCCCCCACGTCTATTCTAGATTCCACCTATAAGGTTTCGGATGTGTTATAGGGGCACAGTTGGTGGCCATTGACCGTTAACATGGTGTTGCTATCATCAATTGTTCTAACGTGCACTGCCCCATTCTTGATGAGCTCTACCACCTCATACGGTCCCATCCATATTTGCATTAATTTACCTTTTCTTTCTTGGAACCGAGAATCGTACAATAGCACCCATTCTCCTTCTTGGAACTGCTTCAGTTTAATGTGGTGATCATGCCACCACTTTCTTTGCTTTTGTATGATTTTTGTTCTCTGCAAAGCGTCCATTCAGATTTTGTCCAGCTGATCTAGCTGTCGAATCCTTTCTTTTTGAGCGTCATCCAAGCTCAAGTTCAATTCTGAAGCCGTCCTCAATGTCTTGATTTCAAATTCAATGGGCATCATCGCACTCTTCCCATAGACCAGTTGGAAGGGTGTGAAGCCTGTGGTGGATTTCCATGTGGTATTATACGCCCAGACTGCCTTCGACAACCATGTAGCCCAATATTTTTTGTGTTGTTGCACGGTCTTCATCAGGATGTTCTCTATTTCTCTGTTCATCACTTCCACTTGCCCATTTTCCTGTGGATGGTAGGGTGTAGTTTTATTGTGCCAAACTCTGTATTGCTCCATCAGCTCCTTGATCAACTTGGAGGTAAATTGAGGCCCTTGGTCTGTTGTTATCTCTCTAGGGACCCCAAATCATGTAAAAATATGGGCAAATAAGAAATCGATGACTGTTCTTTCTTTTGAATCTCTCAACGCTTGAACTTCAACCCATTTGGTGACGTAATCTGTACAGACCAAAATAAACCTCCTCCCTATTGAAGGTGGATTAATTGGTCCCACGAAGTCCATGCCCCACTTATCGAAGGGTTCCAGGTGTACCTGAGGCTGGAGGGGCATTTCATCTCGATGGGTTGGTCTGCCCATTCTTTGGCATTCATCGCACTTGCTGGCGTACGCAGCCGCATCCTTGAACAGAGTGGGCCAAAAGTACCCAGCCTGTAGGATTTTGTAGGCAGTTCATTTCCCTGCAAAGTGTCCTCCGCATGGTTCATCATGACATGCTTTGAGTACTTCTGAGAACTCCTATTCTGCTATGCATCTCCTTATAATCTGGTCATGTCCTATTTTGAATAGGAGGCCATCAATCCATAGGAACGATGCACTTTTCTCTATGACCGCCTGCTTTTCTCGAAAAGAGAGAGCAGGTGAGGTTCTTTCGGTGGCCAAGTAATTGGCTATATCTACATACCATGGGATTTGCTCACTAATGGTGAACAAATGTTCATCCAAAAACTGGTCTTCCACTATTGTATGGTCTATCGGTATCAATCTGGATAGAAAATCTGCTACGACGTTGTCTTTGCCTGGTTTGTCGACTATTGTGATGTCGAATTCCTATAGTAACAAGAGCCACCTGATAATTCTTCCACCAATGGCCGGCTTGCTCATCAAGTATCTGATGGCCACGTGGTCCGTGTGGACAAATACCTTATACCCGATGATATAATGGTAGAATTTGTTTATGGCATGCACAACTGCAAGGAACTCCTTCTCCGTCACCATGTAGTTGAGCTCGGCTCCTGCCAAGTTTTTGCTGACATAGTAGATGGCATAAAATTCTTCGCCATCCTTCTATCCGAGGACTGCTCCAATCGCATTGTTGGATGCATCACAGTAGATATGGAATGGTATGGCCCAATTTGGTCCTCTTAAAACTGGTGTGGATATCAGTTTCTCTTTAAGCAACTGAAACGCTTCTTCGCAGTCTTTCATCCAATTGAACTCCACATCTTTAGATAATAGAGTGTGCAGTGGTTTTGCAATTTTGCTGAATTTGGTGATAAATCGTCGGTAGTACCCGACTGATCCAAGAAAACTCCTCACCTCTCTCTGCATTCTAGGGTTGGGTAGGTCTCTGATGACCTCAATTTTTCTTTTATCAACCTTTATTCCTTCTGCGGAGAGGTGGTGTCCCAGTACGATGCCTTCTTGCATCATCATAAAGCATTTCTCGTTGCTCAGGGACAAATTGTTTTCCTTGCTTCTTTCGAGCACTCTTTCCAAGTTCGTCATTGCTTCATCAAAGGTTTCTCCATAGACGGTGAAGTCATCCATGTATACTTCGACCGCGTCTCCCATCATGTCTAAAAATATGCTAAGCACCGCCCTTTGAAAGGTGGCAGGTGCGTTGCATAATCCGAAAGGTAATACCCGATAGGCAAACATTCCCCATGGGTAGGTGAACGTTGTCTTATCCTGATCCTCTTCTCCTATCTGGATCTGGTTGTATCCACTGAATCCATCCAGGAAGGAGAAATACTTCCTCCCGGAGAGTGTATCCAAGACTTGATCAATGAACGGGAGCGGGAAGTGGTCCTTCTTGGTCGCTTTGTTTAACGCTCTGTAGTCCACATAGATTCACCACTTCCCATTCTTTTTAGGGACTACCACTAACGGTGATACCCACTCACTGTCAAAAATTGGATAGATGAATTCGATAGTCAAGAGTTTTTGCAGTTCTTCCTTGACAATGTCTTTCATTGTCGGATTCATTCTTCTCTGTGGTTGCCTGCTTGGAGTTGCTTGATCATCGAGGTATATACGATGGGTACAGATCTCTGGGCTGATACCCTTCATATCTGAGTAATCCCATGCAAATGCCTATTGGTGTCTAACCAGGAGCTCTTCTACTTTCATCAATTGTGTGGGAGTCAACCCACTGCTGACATTCAATGTTCTTCCTGGCCCGACGTGTATCTGCTGAACGTGGTGATCTTGGGCACCAGCCAACGGTGATCCAGGTGTGGAGATGGAGGACTCCCCATGGAGGAACTCCATAATAGCACCATCTTCATCTTCTTCTGCCAACTCATCCAATGTCATCATCGACTGGATCATGGATAGCTCAGGATTTTCATGCTCGGTCAACATGGGTTCTCCTAATGAGTCGATGGACTATGCTGGGGGTGAAATAGTCAACCTTTTAACATTTCGTCCATCGGAGATGGTCATCAGCCCATCCTAGCAGCTGATGTAAGCATCAGCTATTGCTAGCCATGGCCTTCCCAAGATGAGCGGGTAACCGCCCAACCTAGTTTTAGATTGCAAGACTAAAAAGTTGGTTGGGTATTCCCATGCATTGACTGTCACTATTACGTCTTCCAACATTCCTTTCGGTGCCACGGTCGATCGATCGACCAGTTGCAACACTGTCATAGTGGGTTTCAGGTTCATGAGCTGTAGCCTCTGCATGGTCTCCTGAGGCATTACATTGATGGCTGCTTCGAGATCGACCAACGTATTGGACAGGGAATGTCCCTCAATTTTTATAGTCAGCATCGAGCTGCCCGGGTCTGCATACTTAGGATGGCACATTTTGCCCATCATCAAATCTGCTAGTTTACCCATGACATTGATAGTCTGGGTTGCTCTTCATCCTGGCTTCCTTAGACACATCTCTCTTATCACCTTGGTATATATCGAAACATCTCGGATGGCTTGAAATAATGGAATTGTCACGGTGAGGTTCTTCAAGCTAGACAAGATATCAAACTTCGGCTACGTTACTTTCCTCTGTTCTTGCAGTCGGTTGGGAAATGGAGCCTTTGCTCTCTCAGGCATTTCTTCTATCACCTCTTCTACAAGAGGTGTTTCTCCTACCTCTTCCTCCTCTTCTACCAGTGGAGGCGTTCCTACTCCTAGCTGTCTACCAGACCTAAGCTGAATATGGTACATCGGATACATCTCACCCTCCATGTTGTATGTTGGCTGGTTCACCCTGTTATTAGGATTTGTCATCGGTTGTGCGGGTAGCTACGTAGGTCTCACTACTGGCAATGTCGGTAAATTCTATTGGGGGTGAGCTGGTGCTACATTCTATGGAGCCTGATTCCATGTAGTGTGGCCTCTCCACTGCTGCCCAGGATATGGATATGGCATCCATGGCTGCTGGTTTGGGAATGTTGTTAGGGGTGCGTTGGACCAGGGTGATGGCCCCCACCACCCCATGTTAGGTGGTTGAGGTGGGCCTTGGGGCATGTATGGTCCTCCCCCATATGACGACATTTTGGTTGGCATATTCCCCGCAAGGGGTTGTGGCCAACTCTTTCGATTGCCTATGAAATAGGCATCCATGCTTTCAGCATCCTCCTGATTACTGGGCAGTTGCGGGCACAATCGAGTTTTATGGTTCAGCCTGCAAACTATGCATACTCTGACTTTGTTCTCTGGGCATGCATTCTTTGCATGCTTCCCTCTACATTTTGGATAGAAATAAGCCAATGTTGCTTTATTTTCTTGCTTCTTTTTCTCTAACAATAGCGTATCCATCTGCAATGCTAGAGATGAGAGCATTTCGCTCTTTAAATCTTCCAGCATGTTACCTATTTCTATCTTCGTGACTGAAGTAGTCGCTTTCATGGTTCTAGAAGTGGTCTTGCCTCTCCTTCTTGAGTAGTTCCGGCATAGTTGTCGGATGTCTTCCATAGCGTGCTGGTAGACATCACCTCCAAAAATCATGTTAAGAGCCTCCAGTGATTCATTGGTAAGTCCTCTCAAAAAGATGCTTTTGAGGGACTTATCAGATAGTTTCGTGTGAGGAGATCATTGAAGATTGAAGTTGAATCTCTCCCAGTATTCCTTGAGAGACTCATCTTCTTTCTGCGTCATGCTCAGGACCTCTTCTCTGGAGTCTCTTGCTCTCCCAAAATCTTGGTATTGCTCTAAAAAGAGCTTCTTCATTTGATCCCAAGTGGCAATGTGTTTGTCTCCCAGACCGATGAACCACCGTAGAGCTGCATCATCCAATGTGGAAGGAAAGAGTTTCAGCTTCTGTGTATCAGATTTGTAGTCCACAGACCTGCATAAGACATCAAACTTAAATAAAAATAGGTCAGGGTCCTCAGTTGGGTATCCTCTGAAGGTCGAAAGGTGAGCAGGGGATATGTTTTTCATTTTGGTATCTCCTACTCCTTCATCAATCGGGAAACTAAAGCCAGATGAGACTTCTTCATTGTCAGCCATTTTTTTAGGAAATGCGGTCTCTAATGCAGTATTTATGGCCTTACGATCATTTAAGACTTTCTGAGTCAAGGCTCTAAGGTTGTCTGGTGTTATCGTCCGATCTTCTACAGCTTTCCACAACAGGGCTTCCTCTAAGGGTGTCCTATTAAACAGGGGATTTATGATGATTCGTTCTTCCCCAAGTTGATGGGATGAGGAGGCACTTTGCACAAAGTGTGGATCCTCACTCCAATGGATTGTTGGTGGTGGGTCGGGCGAGTCTAATTCAAATTCAGAATGTTTGGCTGACTCAGGTTCTGGTGGATTGGTTTTTATAAACCGACCGTCAGGTCCTCTTCTTCTCGAAGAACTCATACAAGGTCAGATGGAAGGTTTCTAGGTATTGTAAATAATCTAGTTGAGATGCTTCCCCAACAACGGTGCCAAAATGTTGCAGGCCAAACAAGGTTAACTTCTTTCCTACTTTTGTCACATGCCCATGCATTTAATTTATCAACCCAGGGAGCTTCGTAAACTTGCGAAGGGTCTTGAACAAGATTGCTTACAATACCACTTGAGATGAGTCCGCTAGTTCTACTATTGGGGGGTGTTTCAATGGTCATCAATCATTCATACACTCCTCAATAATTTACGTAAAAATAATTAAATCTATAGAAAGGAAATATTCACGCATTCCTAGAAATAAACCTATTGCAATACTAGAAATAACAATGTGATAAACAATCTTATAAAAGCGGTAAACTAATCTAGAAAACATAGGAAAAATAGGGGAAGAAATACTGGCTTGGAGTGGGCCCAGGCTCCAGCAGCTTCCTCCCAGCTGAACACGCACTTAGAAACTCTTAGAACTGTATTATAATTATCAAAGTATTACAATGCTTCTTCTGTATATCTCTCTACATTTACTATCAAAATATTCTATATATCCTCAGAGAGGTCTGCGTGTGTTTATATAGCACACCCATAGATCTTCTATTACAAAGAAGTTATAACAATCGATTCATTCCAGACTAAACTAAGACAGTCTGGTAAATGTGATCGACGTCTGCTAAAATTGGCATTCATTTCTAATGGTGGCATGTTCACTGATTGGTTTGTGCTTCGCCTGGCATTGGTAGGACATTCTCATACATCGATGCGATCCCCAATTTAACTCTACATGACGTAGAGTTGGAACTGCACCAGTCTCTGTTGTCCACGTCATGCTTGTCTGGTCAACGGGCGAAGAACAGGGGCGCCTTCCCTATGAGGAAGGTGCCTAAGTATGTCGGGTGCCTTCTCTATGTGGAAGGTGCCTTACTACCATTGGCACCTTCCTAGAAGAGGAAGGCGCTTATCTTCTGTTGGCGCCTTCCTGTGAGAGGAAGGCGCTTGCCTTCTAGTGGTGCCTTCCTGTCGGTGCCTTCCTTATGAGAGGAAGGCGCTTATTTTCCTTTGGCGCCTTCCTGGAAGAGGAAGGCGCTGGCCTTCTATTGGTGCCTTCCTAGGAGAGGAAGGCGCTTGTCTTTCCTTGGTGCCTTCCTAGAAGAGGAAGGCGCCTACTTACGCTTGGTGCCTTCCTGGAAGAGGAAGGCGCCTACCTTCTCTGCGTTGATTTCGAAAGAAACAAAGTGCCAGGTCCATGAAAAGACCTCGACTGATCCAAATCTGACTAAATCAACTACAATTCCACAAAAACACACTGAAAACACATGAATTAGATAACACGCATAATTTCATCAAATAATTATATAATCATTCATAAACATATGCAATCCTTATTATACAATCCGCATAATAATCAAGAAAATGTATACAAAATATGAGCATTTCTGATGCTCATCAGTTATCTTAGCCCATCTCACTTAAAAAAATTAAAGAAGGCATGGGAAAATCGAATTGTAATGTTACTCTTCATGGGAAATATTTGGCATTTCCCTCTTCTCTTGGCATTTGGAAAGGACGCGTGGGATGGGACCTAGAGGAATGAAGCCAAAGTGTTCATCAATTGCAACATTTTATTGTATGGTTTTAATGTTTTTCTTCTGCCATGGGAACACGAGAATGGTTATGCAGATTTTCTTCCTGCGAGGATGGCCAAGCGATCCCATTTTGAGCTGAAGAGATCTTATGTTGTTAATTCCTGCAACTGTATGCATTTAGGCATGTATTGTGTATGTTGGTATGCAGACTTTGGGTATCCCATACAACAGACCTGTTGGCTCATTAAGTCAGTCACACCTATTACCAGAAGGATTTTATTTGAATCGCTAGCAGGTAAATTTGGGGGAAAGTGGAAAAATATTCTATACACACTTTTATAGAGTAGAATAGGAATACCTTTGTCTTTTAACATAAACCTTTTCATTGTATGGTTACTTTTACAGGAGCCTGGGAGAGCAGAGGTAGATTTTGGGTGTTTTGATGTGAAGACAGTGGTGAGGAATATCTACGTACTTTTTTCTAGGATTGAGCTACCTATGGCAGAAGAGGGTAAGGAGATTATGGATCTCTGTAACCCTTCCACTCCTCTACCACCATGGTTCACTGAAGATGACCTCAATGTTTATGCAAGCCTGTATGAAAAATTTAGGTTTAGATTAGCTCTCCAAATTCCATACCAAAGTAAAGAGAGGCAAGGCTACAAAACCCATTTATAGTTTGATATCTGAACTGCCCACAAAGCTTATTTATCCCATAGAGCTGAATGATTTTTCTTTTGATTTTGGATGCTCCTTTGCAGGACTTGGGAGTGTATGTCTCATCTGATAGATTTTGTTGTAAAAGCTCCCACTCTACTGATTATGGGTACCAAATATTATGTCTTCAAGTTTCCAGGTCTGAAAGCATATGTTGGCAGTGAGAAGCTCAAGGCTGATGTGCCCAATCTCGACATCATATTTTTTCCAGAAGGAAGCCATTTTGTCTAGGAGTAGTTTCCTGAGGAGGTTAATAACCTTCTCCTTGCCTTCTTCATTAAACACCTGTAGGTTAAAGGTTTTAGCCTCCTTAACATTCGAGAGTAAATGGGTCTAAATATGAACTTGTTATAAAAAAGTTAAAAATTAGAGTCTACAGTACCTTCATAGTGGTAACATTTGTATTTATAAAAAAAATTTTAAAATGAAGCAAGTTCTAGGTGTTGCGATGGAAATACAATGAAATTAATTCAAGGTTCAAAATTCTTCAAATACCACTGGGTTACTTTCATATGACCCTGGAAAACTGGAGGTAGAAAGAGCCATTCAAATTTGTTTAAACATTTGGTTCGACAGGAATTACCTTCAGGAAGAGTAAACCATACTAAACATTGAAATCAATGAATTCTGAGTTGTGACTACCCTTTTCAGATAGGCCTTAACTTGTTACGCATTGTTTCTACGAAGGTTTGTGTACCAAATTGGAATTTCATTATGCCCAATCTGATCCCCTATCCTTACATTAGTCTGTATCAAAGTGTTGATGTTAGGAGCTGACAAAGTATGATTTTATCTATTTTTATGGGTATTGGATATGCTCCTTATATTACCTTGCAATATTTGTATGTTATTACATTTATGCAAATGCCAATATTGCAAGTCATCCAAACATTAGCTTGTTATCAACAGGGCATTACATCCACGTCTCCACTGCAATAAGCCTCCTTTCAACAAATTAGACCTCTAGATTTTGCTAGAGGAATTGCCACTTTAATTTAACTACAAAATGAAAAGAACCACATATTCAAGAAAGTTCAGCTTTACGTATATTTATCCTATGTCTTAACAGGGTAGCCAAACTTGTAACTTGTTTGGGAGATAGGTGCAATTTATTCAACTATGACCTAGAATGATGTTGATGTTGCATTGAAAACATTATGTACTAATTGAGCATAAGTTTTACTTTTATTTTTCGTAGTATTTTTTTAATATAGGAGGAATGTTAAATAAAAGAGTACAAAAATCAGCATAGAAGCCTATCCAATAAGAGCAAAACAACTACAGTACACAACACTAACATAAACAGGTATTATCAAAAGACTAGCAGGAGCCCCTACAAGGAAAACATGGTCATCAAGTCATAATTGAACATGAAAAATAGTAAGAGTTGTGCAAATCAAAACATGCAATGGGGCTATTTTATGATCACAAGGGTGGCCATAGGCTTAAGATCCATATGGTCCATAATGTCAGAGATAGAGTATCTAGTGACCATGTTTGTTCATTATTATCAGTACCATGCATATAGAACTCTGACTATTCTCACTAAATATTAACTTAATATACTTTGTGCTTGACCTCAGAATCTGCACTTTACAAAATGTCATTACTAGATTGGAGTCAGGATATTGATAAATGGAAGAACCCAACTATTATTTTAATTTAAATATTGAGGAGATTACATCTTGTCACTAAAAATTGAAAGGGGGGTTACAAATTATCCTGTTGTTTTTATTTTGTCATAGTTCAGTCGAAGAGTAAAAGTGGTGGTTGTAACCTCCTCTTGCTACCCTTTGTTTTCATCTGATATTGATTACCTTGTGTAACCTTATTTGAATCGGTTACGTGGGAAGAGGGTTAGTTCCTTGAAACAAAATTATTTGTGAGGCATTTATATTATGATGATTACTTAGTCTGAGTTGTGGATTATAGATTAGTATTCTGAATATGCATGTATTGTTGTACAATAGGATGGTTCATCAAATGAGGAAGACAAACATTATCTTAGGACACCTTCTTACACACTCAGAGTTGGGTTTGTGGATGAGAGAAAGTTGAACCTGATGATGAACATTCTTCTTTTATTTATCTATTTATTTATTTATTGAAGTATATGTGAGCTTGAGAAGTGCAATATACTGGGACATATTTATTTTAGGAAAATACTTTTGAGAGGCTTATATTGGCAAGTTGACTCTTAAGATAAAAAAGTGAAGCCTTGTTTGGATAGATTTATGTATATGTAGTTTATGTTTCATGGAGTGTATGAAATTTTATGTATTTATCCTAAGTATCCATTTTGTATAGTATATTTATATGGAATGAAACTGCCCAACCTAATTTACATCATATGTAAGTACCATGTAAGTATGACTTTGAAAAATTAGTAATATTACAATAGTTCTGCTAGAAATTATGCTTGTATGGCTTGGCAAGATTTTAATCTTGGTCTTCTTGGAAGGTCAGTTAAGCTAATGCCATTTGATTAAAACACCAAGGTTTAGATTAAGATAGTAAAGTTTATATTAGAACACTAAGGTTTACCTATGGAATTTGAACCTTGCTTTATCATTTTGACATCTTCATTCTAAACTACTTGAAACTAAAATATTTTAAGGTTTTGTTTCTATCATCTATCAAGGTGCTCTATATCAATGGTGAAGTGTGTGTGGATTTATGTGTATGCCATATGAAATGTGCAAATGTGAGAAGGCTTGATTGTTGGTAAACTACTTTGATGTAGGAAAATAGAAGACATAAGTTGAAAACTGAGTGAATTTGACATCTACTCAGGTTTGGTCCTTCGAAGACCTCTAGCTTATGCACTTGATTCTGATCTAATTTGGTTTGTCTTTCCTATGTAGCTCAAGATATGAACTCCTCTTTATAATTATCATGCACAATAAAGACAACAAATATCAGAAGGCTTGATTGTTGGTAAACTACTTTGATGTAGGAAAACAGAAGACATAAGTTGGAAACTAAGTGAATCTAACAACTGCTCAGGTTTGGTCCTTTGAAGACCTCTAGCTTATGCACTTGATTCTGATCTAATTTGGTTTGTATTTTCTGTGCAGCTCAAGATATGAACTCCTCTTTATAATTATCATACACAATAAAGACAACAAATATCCAAAAATATAATTTTTTTGTGTAAAGTGCAAATCCGTAACTTGTGCATATATATCAATTTTATCCTAACGTGTGTTGGTTGCAGGTAATCATTCTGGAATGTCTTTCTTACAGTCCTACTTCTGATGTTGCTATTATTTGATAACAATTATTTTGCTTGTGAAGTTTACTAATTGCAATACAATAGTAGAGGTCTGCCATCCATGCTGAGATTTAGATGTTTCAACCATAGAAATATACAAGAATATTTGTGAAGTGAAAATTGGAATAATGAATAAACATTCTATTTGGAAACCCAGACTTTAGCATTTCAAATTACTTAACAACATTGAAACATGAGTCTTATCTAGTTATCATATTTTAGTTCCTAGCCATGTCTTTCTTTGATAAGTAGGTTGGTCTTTGGTGAGGGTGTGGACCATAGAGGGCCACCTATCATTCTCAACATTAAGTCCAATGCCATGGGTAATGCCATGGGTAAAGAAGCTTGTTATCATCATGCAAGATTTGAACCTTGGTCTCCTCCTTAAATGTTGAGAAATCTAACCGATTGAGCTAATGCCACTTGATGGCTAGGATAACAATTTGATAAACCTACTATTTTTTAATTTCTTTTGAGTTTCAAGATGTTACAATATATATTGTAGCTCATCAAATATATTTACTCCCATGTGATAATGCATAAACATTGTAAGGAAAGAATGAGAAAATCCTAGAGGGGCAATACTGATGAGCCATAGAAGGAAGTGATTACCCTCTTGACAAGTCTTTTGGAAGACTTTGATTGTCTTAACCAAAGTTTTGTTTGAGGACTGATTTGACTACAAAATTGTGCTAGCATAACATCAAAATTTGCACACATGTATATCTTTAACTTACTTTTGACTAAGAATGCACCTTTTTTATTTGGTATTACTTCATTGGTAATTTGATACTTTGCTTTCACTTCCAATGGTTGGTTATGTGTTATGGTAATTTGTACTTTTGATTTATTTAAGATATTGTATTCATCATGCTTGTTGTGTTTATGCCAGAAATGTTTTAGAGGGAGACAATTCTGCACTCAGTTTGGAGAGTATGGTGAATGAGCTGACAGGTGAATTGACATTTATCAGTGTCCTTTCCTGTTGCTTTTACTAATATTGTTTTTTCTACATTGTGTCTTTGATGCTATTTTGAAAGTTGATTATATAGTTCTTTAGTGTAGGAGTAGAAGGCTTTTGTTTAGAAACTTCTTGTGTGACAATTTTACATTTATTTAGGAATGCTTTCAAGCCAAGTTCGAAATATCTTTGCCAGTTGTTGTTCTTCTTTCGAGCAAATTATGATGGTGATATTTTTCATCTTGTGGAAGCATGTCGCTTACTTTGTAGGATTGTCCAAGCATCAGGTAAGCTCTATGTGAAATATGAGTTGGATTGTGTTGTTATTTTGATATTTTAGATATATCATTAAGATTATATGTGGTTTGAGAAATTCTTTGATATTTTTTTAATCATTACATTACAATTCTTGAAAACATTGAATTATGAAATGGCTGAAATTAGCAGTCATGCATTTTTGGTAAGTTAATGGTAAATACTATATTGATATAGATGTGAAATATTGGGATCATAAATATTTGATACATTGCCATATAGAAGCATATATTTCTTTATCATAGAAGGAAAGGTAGTTTAAGCTCTGAAACCTAGTTAACTAACACAATTGTATTTGTGCTTAAAGCTTGAATGTTTGCATATTTGTAATATTGAATGAGAATGTTAAAGAGTGCAAGGTGTGACGTCAATGTGTTTATCTCATGGCTTTGCATTTTTTCTTTATTTTCCTTCTTGACACTTGTATCGTGTCGTTGTAGTATTTCAGTGTAAGTGACATGCATCTCTAAGAAAGCAGGTCACTGAGAGGGCAATCACAAAAGTTTAAGAGGAATGGCATTGACATACTAATTGACTTTCAAAACATGATAAACCTCTATGTGAACTCTTGAACTTTGTATGGGCCTTATATGCCATACTACAGTGAGTCAGGAGCCCAAGTAATATCCAAATCCCTTCCATCAACTTTTGCAATGCCAACCATTTGAAAGATATGGAAACCATAGATGCTGATGAAAAATATCATAGTTCATTAAGGTCCTCCCTATAATTAATTTATTTTTTGCCACAAGTTTTGCCATTTGCACCTTCAGAAAGCATTTTCCTGAGAAGTTGTCAAAGCATTTGTTGATTGTCTCCATGACTATATTATTCGTGTCCTTCAAATGGGTCTTTTGACAAGCTCTCTTTTTCATCGGTTGGCACTCCATAATTGTATCAAAAAACTTAGCTTCTAGTTCTTTGTTGTCTTTGCAGCTCAAATTTCCTCTTATTTAATGAATTATTCTAAGACAACAAAGCTTGACTTACAGGTTTAATTTTGAACTTAGGTTGTATTCAGAACCGTCTGCAATTTTTATGGTTAATGAAATTCTTCAGAATTCTCCATGTGGGAATGACTCACAGGGGTTGGCTTATCAAAAACATCTTCTCTGAGAAACCTATTCAGAGAAGTTGTTATACTCTTCTATTAATGGTGGTCTTACATTCTAACAATCATCTCAACTTGAAATGTCAATCGAATGTCATGTGCATTTTTTCAGCTTTATTGAACTTGTAATTTGTTTATTTAAATTTTATTTCTAATCAGGTAGTTCTAGAAAGTAGGCTTCACTCTTGAGTGGATTTATATATGCTGAAAGTCACCTTTCCATTTTACAAGGAGTTCTTCTTTACCCTTTTCATTTTGCTCAATCTTCACAGTCTTATTTCTTTGGAAGATTCCTATCATCAATGCCTTAGTCTTGTAGATTGGAAAAAAATGTCCAGAGTAGATGAACATTAGACCTTGCCTTTTCTCTGCTTGATGACAATGAAGCCTACCTGATTGATCCTAAACTACCCTTTGTGCATTCGGTTTTTGGAATCCTTTTTACTATTTATGACACATTTTGAACATGTCCTGAAGTCTTTATTAATCGATCTGTATTCCCAAGCAGTTCAATTTTGTACAAATACATGTTATAAGTCACATGTTAATATTCATTGGGTCAACTTAGAAAAACTCATGAAAATACATGCTATAAGTCACATGTTAATATTCATTGGGTCAACTTAGAAAAACTCATTTTTCATTTATATTTTAGTTAATGGGGAGATTGTGTTAGCCTTGGTCTAGCATTGACATCACTTACTTTTCTTCTTTATTTTTATCAGATGTTTGCACAATTATGGCTATGGAAATTATCATGAGGAATGATTTTATATCATTTTAATGTCGACCAGGAGGTAAATGCTTTCATAGGCTTGTAGGCCTCACATTCTACTATTGGGGTTGCAGTGTTTTGCTTGAGGAATTCAGTTTGACATCATCACCTGAAGCTACAATGACAAAGAGATGGAAATTTGGAAGTATTAGGTTTTGAATTTTACATTGATACTACTTTTTATGTTGGTTTTGGACTGAAGAGGATATCTTGCAATTCAAAACTTTCAAGTGATTGGTCTACAATTGCTCAAAAGGTGGGCTATTTTATTCATATTTCAAGTCATGAAGAAAACTTTAAAATGAAATTGATGAAAAATAGTTGGTTTTAGAAAATATCATTCTTATATATGCCAATGACCCTGTTTAAGATTCTTCATGTGGGCTTTGTTGTTAGGCATGCAATACTTGCATCATTTGTTCCTGGACTCAACATCTTTGTTTCTTGGGTGGAAATCTCACTCTGTACATTGCTTACATTTATTTTCCAACACTGAACCACCTTAAAGATTTTAAAATTTCTCTAAATTTTCCCAAAAAAACCATTGATATGGCTATTTTAGTTTTGAATCTTTTTACTGATATGGCTATTTTAGTTTTTGGAATCCTTTTTACTGTTTATGGCACATATTGTACATGTCCTTTCCAAAACTCTTTCAAAAACTTGGTAAATCAAGAGGAACCATATTTCTAATCAATTATGGATGTATATGTATTGCAATCTAAGGTATAGACTATGCTTTGGACTTGACCAAGAGGGATCCAAAAAGAATAGCAGGGTCCATGACTGTTAAGAGAGGTTGATATCTATCTATAAGGAACAATATACGTGTCTTAATGTTGATTTCAGTTTATCTCTATCCATGAGATGTGTCCCGGTATATTGTTAAGCACTTAAAATTTTCATTCTGGTATTGTAAGCATTTTGGTTTTTAACACAGAGACACAGATACATACGTGTATGGAATTCAAAATCTTAACAAAGCTGCATAATTTTCACGTTTGATAATTTTTCTGCGTAACTTTTGATTTTTTAAAATTGTTCTCTTTTGATGGATGTCCATTTTTCCTTCATCTCTTTTTGCCAGTTACTTATTCCATTTCAATTATTTGCTGGAAGACACCTCTTTATTTAGCAAAAATTTTAGTAGTAATCCATTCAACTCTCTTGATTTCTCCAAAGAAGGAACATCCCCACACTCCTCTATCACTACCAGAGTAGCTTTCTCTCCAATATGGTTGTATCACAAATACGTGCACAAGAAAACATGGGCTTCAAGTCACAGACTCGAGTGCAAATATCAAAGACTGACTGATCTAAAAAAGTTGTATTCAAATTTTCTAAACTACTAAATTTTGCTACCTTTGGAGAGCATAGGCCTCTTCCAACTTGAAAATTCTATCATTCTTTCCCCAGACAATCAAAACCTTCTACCAAATCAGAATAGTTAGTACATCAAACAATGATTTAACAAATATTACAGAGGACTGAAGTACCACTCATGCTTTGGGATTTTGCCTAAGAAAGCATGCATAGACATTTGTGTACATAATTTTTTGGTCTGTATTTAAAACTTGGAAAACATAGGTGAGACAAGATTCTAGCTATAGGTAAAAAGGTAGATTCCCATGAAGGTTCATACTCCCTATCTTCATCCATGCTTCTGCCATGTGATGGCCATTGTAACAAAAGAAGTCCTAATTCAATAATAGTATAGTACATTTGATAAATGCAAAAGTCAAAATCGAAATCCATGTTGTCATGGTTTATATATATATATATTTTTTTAAATCACCCTAAGACGATGGTTTTAAACCGCCCTCTTAGGTATTTTTAAAATAAATAATAAGATGATAATTTTAAACCGTCATCTTTAATAATAAGATGATGGTTTTAAACCGTCGTCTTAAGTTTTTATTATTTATTTTTAAATAAATAATAAGACGATGGTTTTAAACCATCGTCTTAGGTCCTAAGACGGTGGTTTTAAACCATCGTCTTAGTACCTAAGACGGTGGTTAAGATGATGGTTTTAAACCGTCATCTTAGGACCTAAGATGATGGTCCTTTGAGGTGGTTTTTAGCCATCGTCGTATGGGCATGAACTTTTTATGACACCCTCATAGACGATGGCTGAATAACCGCCCTTAAAGGTCTTTAAGGGCGGTTAAAAACCATCGTTAAAGCCCTTTTTGGTGTAGTGTTGGGATGTTATTTCTTCAAGTTTCCAATATACATGGGATAATAGATGCATTGGGTAAACTCGTATAGTAGAATTTTAGATAGATTCTTGTTATCCAACACATGGTTACAAAGAGAGTATATATTCTCTTCAAATATTTTATTACGAGTAGGATCAAATCACAAACCCATTTTTTTACTTATGATATACCCAATAATGGTCATCCAAATCCATTTTGCTTCTAATATATGTGGCTTCAAGACCCTAATTTCTTCTATGGCTATGTTATAGTGGGATGAAGATAATTTTGAGTAATTATGTATGTGTAGGTTTGTTCAAAATATAAATTATCTAAAGGAGCAAATGAAGATTTGGAATGCGAAATATTTGGTAATATATTTAAAGAAAATTAGGAAATTGAATCCAAACTCAAAAAATTATGAGATATTAGAAATCAATGGAATGGATTAGGATTATTACATGAAAGAAAAACAATTATTTTGTGATTATCATAATGCATTGAAAAAGGAGTTATATTGATTCCAAAAATCTAGGGAAAATAGGATCAAGAAAGGGTATAGAAATACAAAAAAATCATGGTACAACAAAAACAAAATTTTCTTTTCATAGTATCAAAAATATTTTAACTCTAGATGAAATAAATATTGAGGAAGAAGATGATATCATGAAGGAAGAAATCAAGTTGTAAGCTTATTGCACTGGTAAGGGCTTTGGTCTCTCTTTGGAAGGTCCAAGGTTCAAAACCCACTCAGTATGAAGGGACCAAGACCCCTCATAAAACTTGTATAAACTCATAAAAAAATTTCAAGCTCTAAAGAAGAGAGTTGTGATTTTTCAAGGGTGGGGGATCCAAGTACAACCCCTTGTTCTCCAGCAAAAAACAAAGTGAAGGAAGAAATCGATTATTTCAAAAAAAAAATTGTTAGATAATCCTCAAGATAAGGAGGCATAATATAATCTTTTATAAAATATTCCATCAATTATAACACAAAGACAAAATGAGAGCTTGTTAGATAAGATATCTATGGAGGAGCTACAGGACATAGTTTTCGTTTTACATCCTAGCAAGGCATATGACCTAGATCAATTTCTTGCAATTTTCTTTCAAAAATTTTGGGGTTTATTGAAGAGTGATATTTTGTTATGATTAAAGAGGACTAGAAAATGAAGTCTATAATAAGTGAGATCAATGCCACTTTTATTACATTGGTTCCCAAGAAAGACAAGACAAAATATTTTGATTAGTTTTATCTAATAAGCCTTTGTAATATGATTTATAAAAGTATTTCAAAAATTATGGTAAACAAGTTGAAAGGCAGACTATATTATATTATCTCAAAGTAAAAATGTGGTTTTGTTCATAATTAACAATTCTTGATGGTGTAATCAATGTATTGTTAGTTTTTGAAGCTAAATACTAAAGATAAAACAACCACAAGATCTAAAATAAAGTTACAATATGAAACATAAGATAATGGCAATATTCTAACTGTATAAAACTCATAAATAACTTCAACAACTTAGAATTTCCATTAATAAATTCTCACAAAAATTGTATCTCCATTTAATAAAGATCTCAAGTACCCATACTTACAAACACTCTCATACAACAATACATGTATCTTTTACACACACACATAGATACATATATAATGGAATGTAAATCTTCATATGGTGCACCCTTGACCTTCACTTCCCTCGAGACTCTTCATCTTCCTATTCTATGGACTCATGTGCACATGGACTATTATGCACATTTACATTACCAAAATACTTTGCACACTTGTGTATTTTTTACATTGCATAAATTAAATACTCACAATCTAATCTAGGACACTCCTAATCTAAATATGTATCCAAGGTGGTACATTAGCATGTACCAAATAATGTAATATATTCCAACATCCCCCTGTATTTTCTTGAATACTTTAGTCTTCAATATGGATCTTCGTCTCTTAACTCACTTTGCATTTTATACCTTCTTGATCATATTCTTTCTCTTCTTTCTTGTTTTCATCATTGATGTTAGTCCGTAAACCTTCTGATGATATCACATTATCATTTGATTCCTACAAAAACATTTTTCTTTGTCTTTGTCCTTCTTATCATAAGTCTTCATTTTGACCTAGTTTATTTTTTTTGTCTTTGAATTTTGTTTGCATCTAGGGTGGTCAATCATTTGATTCCTAATAGCTTGCTAGTCTTAAAGGTGAAAAATAATTTTAATAAAAATTTTTAAATCTTTAAGCCTTTGAGGTTGACTACCTTATGACTCCCTAGTTTTGAATAGTAAGCTAAAGATAATTTTGAATGCAAATTCAAAATATCTACTTTTAAAGTTGACAACCTTTTATCTCCCTAATCTCAAAAAATATGATTTATTTTAATTCTAAATTTCTCAATCTTATATTGGTATTGAATTCCTTATAACTCCAAATTTAGAAATTTATAAATTCCATAAAATGATATTTGCAAATTTTATATTCTTAATTTGATGTAGAAAACCTTATTTCTCCAATCTTATCAAATTTCAAATATTTCAAATTATTTTGTAAACTTAGATAATCAAATTACAAAACTCCAAATAAGTTCTTTAATTCTTCAAACCAAATTTTAAATTTTCAAATAGCAATAATCAGATTTCTAAGGTCTCAAATATTAATTCAATATCTTATCTCTCCAAAAATAAATTTTCTCTTTAGACCTTAGAAAATAATATCTTTATGTAACCTTATACCTCCTCCTATATTGAGCATATAAATAATTTTAAATGGAATGAATTACCTTCAGTATTGAATGAGAAAAATTCTCTTGGTCAATAGTGTTTGACCATCTCCTAATTGGTGCTCTTCCTTCTATTTTGTATGTATGGAGTTCTTGTTGTACATTGGCCTGCCTTGGAAATGTTACTCTCTTTCCTCTTAAATTGGTCAACTAACTTCTAACTTTATATAGATGCTCTAATTAATACGTTATCCCTACTATTGCAAATGAAATGGAAGTAATGTAGACATATTTCTAGTCTTTAGTTTGACCCTTCAATACTTTTGTTATATGTATCTTGAATGACTCTCTTGCATGAAGCGAATGGAGTAACTCCTCCTACTTGCACTCAAACTTCAATCAATGAGCTTCCTTGCTCTTGCTCCTATTTTTAGCATTCTCTAAAATCAACTTTACGCTATGCTATCTTTGGTACTTCAAAATATCCTTTAATTTTTCCATTGTGAATGTTTGAATTCATTCAATTTTTTTGACCTTCCACTTCTCATGTACCACATGGAACATAAACTCTTCTATCACTTCAAATTTTCTCACCTTGCTCTCCTCAAGAACTTATAATGTAACTCAACCCAATTTGGTAAACTTATGATGCTTTGGGCATTGCACTTTACAAGTGTCTCATATCCATCAAAGATTCAAAATATCTTCGTTACATTCATATGAGCTCCTTGAGGTGAAGCTATGGCATTAGACCTTTATCTTGGTGGCTTTCTTTCGCTTTTCTAGTGGTGGTTCCTCCTTGAGTGGTTGTGGCTCTTTTTGAGTGGTGGTGGCTCTTTCTTGATCTATGGTGACTCTTCCAACTTGGTGGTGCTTTTACTACTCCAAATTGGTGCCTTCTCCTTTTCTTGCATGGTGATTCCCTTAGTGTCTTTAGACACTAATATTTTCTCTACTTGGTCTTCTATTTGCTTAGAAAAATACCCTTATTCGGTTTCTTTTTACACTAATAAATTTGCACTTTCATGGGTTTATAAACACAACATTTAATATTAATACTATTTCCTTTTTTTTTTCTCCTTTTCAAGTAAGTTTTAACTTAGATCTTTGTTGTTTTATTTTTGCATATTTTAGGACTCAAATGCTACCACCTTCTTTTGCTTGAAGACTCTCTATTTCAACTTTCATTTTTAGAGTTTAATAAATCTAATATGGTGCTCTCAAATACTTAATATAAAAATGATTTTTATGCTCAAATAATAACCTTATGTAGCACCAATATCGTATACTCCTTTTGTAGCTAATTTTCTTGGTGATTTGATTCACCCTTTTGCTATCTCAATCTTGTAAATTTGTAAATTCACTTCCTTTAAATTTGCTACTCTAAACTTATCAATTTTGCAACTCTAATTGCTGCCCAAATTCCAACTTGCTTGCTGCCCAAAAACTCTCTCAAATTTACCCCGAAGTCCTCCAAAAAAATGTAGCTCTTTCTTCTCCTTCTAATGTTGTCCACAAATCTGATTTTTGTGGCTTCAAATTTCCTCCAAATTTGTTCTCTCAAACCCTGAAACTTGTAGCTATTAGTGCTGCCCAAATGCTATCCAAAATTTTGCAATTTTGCAGTCAATTCCTCCTTTGTGTTGTTGTCCAAAACTACCTAGAAATTATCCAAATTGTTGCCTTCTTTTACTTTCAAATCTTCCTTCAATTTGTTGTTCAAGGGCACTTCAAAAACTACCCAAATATTCTCCACATCGTAGCTCTATACCTTCTTCAATTCACTTTCTTGTGACCCTTCAATTTCTACCTCAAAAACTAGCAACCTTATTCTTTTCAGATAAGCCTTTCAAAAACTTTGTGGCTGTCTTAAACTTCTCAAAACTATGGCCTCTTCAATATTTCTTTATTCTTCAATATTCTTTTTGAATTTTGACTTCAAATTTGATATCTTCCACTATCTTCTTCCTCAAGAATATGAATGTCTTGAGATCTTCACAAATCTTCTACAAAATTTGGCAACCTTCTTGCCAAAATCCTTTTCCTTTTGGGCTTGTTGTCAGATGGTGACAATTATCCCAAATACTTCTTACCAGAATCTTCTCCTTTCTTGTGATCTTCTTCCTCTAGCTTTCTTCAAATCTCCTCCAATGGCCACTTCTTCAACTTTGAAATGAGGCTTTCTCTAGCCTTCTTCTTCTTCTATTGATTCTCTTGAGACCTATTTTCCTTGGGTCTTCTAATTCTGTAGCTTCTCAATTCTTCTTCTTAAAACTTCAATGCGACATTTCCTTGGTCTCTCACATATTCCAACTATAGAAGTTTTGCAATGAGATATCTTTCTTAGATCTCCAAAATATGTTGCTCCTCAAATTTACAATAGGACATTTTCTTAGTCCTTCTCTATCTTCAATCTTCAATCTTCTATGGGGACCTCCTACGTGGATATCCTCAATATTCAATGTCAATAGTATTCAATATTCAATAGGACCTCTTTCTTGGACCTCCTTAATCTGTAATGTCTACTCTTTTGATGCAACTCAAAACTAATCCCTGCATGAGGAAAGCACATAAACTTTTAGGCAACCAAACGTGAAATTCTTCTCTATCTATTGTAGGAAGCTTCTCAACTTTTGAGAACTAATTTTTTGCAACAAAAAACTTAGACAGTAGCAACCAAATACATTCAAATTTCCAAAATTCTAAAACCAATAAACTTCACTAGTTATTCTCAAAACTAGTGGAAATAAATCTATGTTGAGTCCTAGTCTTCACGAGTTTTCCTTCAACCTTGTGGAAAGACTCTAGCCAAATAGAAATCTATAATAT
This sequence comes from Wollemia nobilis, assembly GCA_028583015.1. NCBI lineage: Eukaryota > Viridiplantae > Streptophyta > Pinopsida > Araucariales > Araucariaceae > Wollemia > Wollemia nobilis. The sequence goes on from JAQPPZ010014744.1 coordinate 75,672, forward strand.
TCTTCAATCTATAAAACTTTTTAACTTTTCAATAGGACCTCCTTATTGTGTCTCTTAATCTCATTAATGTCAAGGTGTATCTTCAAGACCTGTAATTTTCTTCTATTTTGAAGTTACTCTTGGAATAGGTAAATCTTCAAAGTTCCCTGGTTTTTTTCTAGAAGTGGTTTATTTAAAACCTGTGCAATTCAAAACCTTGTTGTAGCTCTAATACCATTTTTATCTTTTGAAGCTAAATACTAAAGATAAAATAACCACAAGATCTAAAATAAAGTTACAATATGAAACATAAGATAATGACAATATTTTAAATGTATAAAACTCATAAATAATTTCAACAATAACTTATAGAATTTCCATAAAAAAATTCTCACGAAAATTGTATCTCCATTGAATAAATATCTCAAGTACCCATACTTACAAACACTCTCATACAATAATACATGTATCTTGCATACACACACATAAATACATATATAATGAAATGTGACTCTTCATATTGTGAACCCTTGGTCTTCACTCTCCCATAGACTCTTCATATTCCTATTCTATTGACTCGTGTACACATGGACTACTATGCACATTTACATTACCAAAATACTTTGCACACTTGTGCATTTATTACATTGCATAAAGTAAATACTCACACTCTAATCTAAGACACTCTCCTAATCTAAAGATGTACCCAAGGTGGTACATTAGCATGTACCAAATAATATAATATATTCCATGTATAAGAGGCTATACATTCTCTTCATTACATGAAAACTAGGTACGCTTATAAAGTTATATATGAACAAGGCATATGACAACGTTTTCTAGAGTTTTCTACATGATAAGTTTTCCTTGGTTCTTATACATATCTAGATTTTTCTGCCTTGGTTCTTATACATATCTCTTGTGTATTAATCCATAATTTGATCTTATAAGCAATAGTGAGGAGGAGTTCAACAAGTGGTCAAAACATGTTGGAGAAGAAGAGGAACTTAAATTCTTCAAAAAACTAGCTACCATGCATGCTAAAATACAAGAGCTATCAATAAGATATTTGAATCCCTCCTAAAAAAAATATTAAAACAAGGTATTTATAATAAGCTTAAAGGGTTCAAGCTCTTGTTGTAGCAAGTTTGGGGTGCAACTTGTCGAATATTGTAGCCTAGGAAGGATACACCAGGTTATCAAGAGTCACACAAATATGGTCAAGGAAATGACCCAATTTTAGAAAAGCAAAGGTAACAAATGCAAGGTGAACCCTTTGGAGCTTAGAAGTCTTAATCCTATCAGGTGTTGTTTATTTCAAGTTTTTTTCTTATCCTTATCTACAACTTACAATCTTATTCCTATTTTTGACTCCAATGTCCAATGAATAAGGATTTTTTGGATTCCAATTTTACAAGCAAAAATCCTGAGGCACCATAATGTGGGCCCATAAAAGTTCCCACATAGATAGGTCCTAGCAAATTTTGTTGGATTATCAATTTTGCTAAAATTTTGTTGATACAAGGAAGCCTTACCATTACTGCACATAATTGGTCAAAGACTAAGAATCAACCGGTGACCTAAAATTTGACTAAGGCAAGAAGGTCTAGCCACTTCAAGGCCTAGAATAATGGTTTTTTAGCTAGATTAAATCATAGGTCCCAATATCCACTATCTTAATCAATCAAAATATCAATACATTCAAATCGTTTATCAATATAAATTAATATAACATTCATGAAATAACAATATTTCAATATAGAATTCACACAATAATATTGATCCAATATAAAAGACCTATATTACAATCAAGATACAATTTTATATATTTTCTTGATTCAATACATGGAGCTTTGTCTTCATAATATTGTTAGAAATAGATTATATTACATCATTTGGGTCATGTAAATGTACCTTCCTAGGTACATACTTAGGACATTAGATTACTTTAGGGGGAAGTTATCTAGTTACTTCATGCAATATAATAAATGCACAAGTGTCAATGTGCAAGTTGTATATGTGCAAGATGTCCCTTGCACAACTAGGTAGAGTGTTGGCCAAGGAATCTATCTTCCTATATAAAAAGGGCCTCATTGTAACAAGTAGCATAGACAGATACACACATAGAGAAGCTCAGAGTATATTCGTAGGTAGTAGCATAGTGTTGTGTAGATCACCATATATTGGTGATGGGTGCAATGTAGTCCAGTAGCTTTGTTCATGGAGTGTCCATTTCCTCCATAGCTACATTGTATTCATTTTTGTCATTTCTATTTATAGCATATTTTAGTCATCTCGTAGATTTACTTTCTTTCATATTATTCTACATCTTGTGATTGCTATCTCCCATTACACACTGCATCAAAATCTAACAGTGGTATCAGAGCCATGGTAGATCTAGCCATAGTAGATCAATAGGAAAACCACCATTATCATTGAGCCTAAGTTTTTTGTCAACCTGATGCATTGCTGGACCAACCACTGTCAAAAAATCTCAGAAGAGTCTAGGTGGTAGAATTAGGGAGAGCCACAAGTGAGGACTGAAAGAAATCTTAGTTCCAAAAATACTGAGATTACATTTGGCTAGAGTCTTTCCACAGAGTTGCAGGAAAAACTCGTGAAGACTAGGACTCAACATTCAATCCACTAGATTGACAAATCAACTAGTGAAGATCATTCAGGATATCTGGAATTTGTTAACTATTGCCCAAAGTTTCTTTTGTTGCAAAAAATTAATTCTCAAATGATTGGGACACCTCCTACAACAAAAAGCTAGGAGACTTCAACTTTATTGCCCGAAGGTCGATGTGCCTTCATAGTGTAGAGATTAGTTCCTTGTGCAAGAAAATAATACTATGGAAGAAGACTTCTGGAGAAGAGTCATGGTGAAGTTAGGAGACTGGAGATCTCCATTGCTAGATTGAGAACTTCATAGAAGAATAAAAGGCCATAGAAGCCTTGATCCAGAAGAAAAGGCCATAGAAGCCTTGATCCAGAAGAAAAGGCCATAGAAGCCTTGTTCCAGAAGAAAATGCCATAGAAGCCTTGATCTAGAAAAAAGGCCACAGAAGCCTTGATATTAAAGAAAATGCCACAAAAGCCTTGATACTGAAAAAAGGCCACAAAAGCCTTGATCCTGAAGAAGACTCTAGAAGAGAGAGCAGATTAATATTTTAGTACTAATACTTTGTTGTAGGGAAAGGAGATTCAGTGAGTTGGGAAACTTCCTACAAGAAAGTTAGGAAGAGTATCTTCTTTAGAATCAATCCAGCACCTGAAGCAAAATTGAAGGTAAAGATATCAGGAGAAGATCTCATTGAAGAACTTCCAGTCTTGGAAGAAGAAGAAGGACTAGGAGAGTCTTGCTCGAATCTAGAAGCAGCAGAATCAGAGATCCAGAAGAAGATCTCACCACCAACACTTCCAGGAGTAGAAGGTTGAAGAAAAGGTCTCAAGGAAGACCAGAAGAAGCTACAAGATCAAAGACCTTGGGGAGGTCTCAATGAGCATCCAATAAAAGGCTTGGAGAGCCTTACTAAAGAAATCATCAAAGGAGAACTCATTGGAGAAATTCACTACAGAAGATAGTGAAATATTTGGGATAATTTTCACCATCCAAAAACAAGCCCAAAAGAAGAAGAAGAATTTGGAAAGGAGTGTCAAATCTCAGAAGACCTCAAGACATTCAAAATCTTGAGAAGAAGATCCTGCTTGAAGTCAAAATTCGACAAGAAGACTTGAAGATAGGAGAAGCCCACCAAATCCAAGAGATTTGAAGATTACCTCTCACAGCAAGAAGGCACCATTTTAGAGATAAATACTTCTTAAAATCTACAAAAAAAGGAGAATATTTCTTAAAGGATCAAATCATCAAAACCTAGGCTCGTAAAAGAAAGTTCAAGACCACTTTTTGGTGAAGAAGAAACTAAGCAACAAGATCCTACTCAAAGCAGCAACTTGGTGATCTTAGACACCAAGATCTACATCCTCTACAAAAGTGGAAAAAGAGCTACAAAAAATTTCAAAAAGGTAAGCAACTATTGGTGCAAGTAGATTCATTAATTGGATTACTTATCAGATTTGTTAAAGCACCTTAATTTGGATTAAAGTTGCAAGAAGGAAAATTGGATTATAGTCTTCAAAAGTGCAAAAAGAGAAAAGTTCCTTTTAAGGTTCATTTGCACATTAGTTAGGAGTTGATTAGATTTCATAACTACATCTATCAACTACCTATCATCTACTTTGGAAAAATAAAAAGAAGACTAAGTCCTACAATATTAATTGTAGTGAAATTAAAATAACTCTTGAAGATTCATTTCAGATTATTCTTGATTAGTTGCAGTAAATTGATTAAGTGCATTATTTTGAGAGTTTATTGGAGTGATAAGGTGAAATTTTTAGTGCATTAAAAGTGAAATATTATTAGATTCATTTGCACTATTCTATTGCTCTCAAAAATATTATTGTTTGTGTTCTTGAGAAGGGCACAAAATCAAAATTTGACAAAGTGTCTAAAGACACTATTAGTGCACAAAAATATGCAACACATAGTGGCCAAGTGAAGCCACCAAAATAGGTTAGAATCCTCCAAAACTTGGAGAAGAAGACAACTAACCAAAATCATAAATAGAAGCTTCAAATATTGAGACTTGGTGAGTCTCAAATCCAAAGCATTATAGGGTTAGTTGCAAGGAGAAAAGTGCAGAATAATTGCATCAAATAAGGAGCTTCTATCTACTTCTATCTAAGCTTGGATTTGTCATAAAAGTATCCAAGAAAAAAGGGGAAGGTGTCTAATCAAAGAGACAACCTCAAAACCCCTACATTGCATTCAAAAATTCTGCCACAAAACCAGAAATTCAGACCTAAAAAAAGGAGTGCAAAAGAGGGTGCAATAAAGGTTATTTTATACATAAATTTGTTACATTGTATTGCACTATCCTAATCTGGTTTATACAGGAAAGAGGGAAGATTTGAAGGTGCCTCAAAGGTACAATATCCATAGGGTAAACCAGCCAAATGCAGTTGAATGCTAGCACTCTCCAAGCATAGAAAAAGGAGCCACTCTAAGGGCTCATACTCCTCATATCTTGGACGATCAAACCTGCAAAAGACAAGGCACAAAAAAAAGGGAGAAACAACATTATATTCAAGAGCAATATCATCTACAAAATGAGGACATATAATAGGTGTGAAAATAAGAAGAATAAGGCACCATTGGAGTGTTTCAAACTCCACATTTGCATTGCTCAAAATCGGTGCTCAAGCCTCCAAATCATTGCTCCTCATTCCAGCTGGAAACAACTCACAAGCAAGTGCCATTGAATGAAGGAGGAGCTAGAAATTTTATAGGGTTTAAAGAACCTCCAAAGGATACATTGAAGAAGCATTAGAGAAGACATCCATGCACAAGGAAGGAGTGACACTTGTCACTTGAGGCAAAACCCTAATGCTCCTCACATGAGCGCTCATCTTGACCAAGAAAGGAGTTACTAACAATAGGTTGGTGTGTTGAGAATATGAGAGACACTTGTCCACAAAGAGACCAAGTGCTCCACTAAAGAATGTAATGTTCATACATTACTCAAAGGAAGATACAAGTGTCTTCTAGCACCTTCTACTCCTCAAGCGCTCAAGAAGAAAATGGACGTGCCACTTGGCACTTAATACAAGATTCTCCTCCATTTTAAGGGTGCCAAAGACCAAGCATTCAGCAACATTCACGCATCCACATTCAACACTTTAGAGTCTTCGTGCATAGGGCCGAGTTGCAACATGGAAGCAAGGTGGAAGAGCCTTTAATGCTCTAGTCAAAGGAGGTCAAAGGCAAAGATTAAAGATGCCATATTTGGAGCATTAAATCCAAGGAAGGTTCCAAGCATTCTATTGGAGGGAATGACCAAAGCAGAGATATTAATATTGCAGCCCTTGCACACCCAAAATTAGCGCCGATTATTGTAGTCTTTGTATAGTGCAAGGTAAGATTTATTCCCATTTTAAATGTGCTTTCATTTTTTGGGAGTTATAAGGTTGATAAATCAAGGTTAAACTTAGAAGAATTTAACCATATTGAAAGCCATACCTCAAAGGGAATAATTTATCAAATCAATATAATATTTGCAATATTAAACTTAGGAGTAATAAGGGTTTCTACTAGAAATTGATTTTAAAATATTTGCAAATATTATTGTGTTCTAATTTTTCTATATTTGGGAGCTATAAGGATTACAACACCAAATTAGGTTATTGAAAATTAGAAACACTAAAATCAAATCCTAAGGGATATTAAAAGGGGTTTATCAAAGCATTTCAAAGGTTGGAATTTAGCAATTTACTTGTCTCAAAATTTCACAAAAAGGGACAAAAGAGATCCAACATTAAAACCTCTTCAAATTTAGGAAAAGTGCTTAGTTCAATAGGAGTAATAAGGGATAATAGAATTTGATTTTGGGATTTACAAAAACTTCAAAAATCAACCAAAAATTGAACTACAATTTACAAAAGCACTATATTCATCTTATATCTTATCCAAAACATACTAGGGAGTCATAAGGCATTCTACAAAACTTGGTAATATCAGCATTTATCAAATATTATCAAGTTGCAAATCCATTGGCAAAATATAAGCTTTCTACAAAACCTAAAATTCCATTAGGTTTATATACTCTCATCACTAGGGAGACATAAGGAAGTCTACAAAACCTAAGGATTGATAAAGGTTTCATAAAAACAAGCTTATATATTTTTAATTGGGATTTCATAGACATTGTAAAGGGAGTTATAAGGTAGACTACTAATATTCTATCAAATTCAATTCTAAGTAGCAAGAATAACTATTTCAAAGATCCATCATGGATGAAATCTTGAGAAAATATTTCAATAATGAAGAACTATTACATGAAGTAGAATTCTACTCTCAAAACTAAATAGATACACTAGAAGGATTTGATTATCTGTCCATTAGCAACAAAGAGAATTTTTCCTTGTTTCTTAAAGAAGCCAAAGAAGGTAACTTTACAACATTGATTGGTTATCTTCATGAAACCATCTTCACAGCATGGTGGAACTCACAAAGATTGGTTATATTCTCACGAGAAGAGTATTTGATGGTTTATCTATCATTAATTGTGTTTGTACTTACTCAACACAAGAAAAAAACTAGTAATAAAGAACAATATTATTGTGATGATAGACTAACTTGTCATGAAGCAAAAATTCCACCAGCACCAATGCAAAATCATAGGAGGAAAAAGAAGAAAATACATGCTAGAAATAAACATGGCATGAAGACCAAACCAATTGAACACATATAAAATGCAAAAGAACCTTCAGCTATAGCGTACTTTGCATCATATGAAGACACATATTACCTGTTGAACCTGATCACAGTAAGCAATGAAGGATAATACAAATTCCACTATCCAATGTAAGAAGATCCACATTGAAGACTAAAGTCTTCAATATCCAAATAATTTAATATAGGGGGTGTTAGAAATAGATTATATTACATCATTTGGGTCATTTAAATGTACCTTCCTAGGTACATACTTAGGACATTATATTAATTTAGGGGGAAGTTATCTAGTTACTTCATGCAATGTAATAAATGCACAAGTTTTATTGTGCAAGCTTTATATGTACAAGATGTCCCTTGCACAGCTAGGTAGAGTGTTGGCCAAGGAATATATCTTCCTATATAAAAAGGGCCTCATTGTAACAAGCAAAAAATTAAGAGATACACACATAGAGAAGCTCAGAGCATATTTGTAGGTAGCAACATAGTGATGTGTACATCACCATATATTGGTGATGTGTGCAATGTAGTCTAGTAGCTTTGTTCATGGAGTGTTAATTTTCTCTATAGCTACATTGTATTTTTTTTGTCATTTCTATTTATAGCATATTTTAGTCATCTCACATATTTGCTTTCTTTCATATTATTTTGCATCTTGTGATTGCTATCTCCCATTGCACACTGCATCAAAAGCTAACAAATATAACCTTAGAATGTGACTCTTTAATACTTAACTATTGCTCTCCTCACATATATAGGAGATGCATCCTTTCATATTCCACATATATGAAAGGCCTCTCATGTCTCTTGTTTTTACATTTTTCCACATACATATGACTCTTCACTTGTATACTTGACATCTACACATGTGAATTTTAACTCTATACACACTTGCACACTTTATTACATGATACTTTCACACTCTCACACTACACACTTGCACACTTTTTTACATGACACTTAGAATCTTTACACGCATTAACACATACTTTAGGGTAAATATAAATCACACACCCAACACTAATAACTCCTACTCTAATATAATATTTACAATAGTACAAATGTACCATTGGGGTACTTTAGCATAGTACCAAATAATATAATATTCTCCAACACCTCCCTATATTACATTATTTGGTTTTTGAAGACTTTAGTATTCAATCTCCATCTTCGTCCCTTTGCTTTTTTATTTATCTTCAGCTTTCTTTCTTCGAATCTTTTCTTTGTTCTTCTTCTTTGATCTTCTTGTCTTCATCTTCAGTTGTGGTATGGTTGCTAGTGTAACTTTTGGGTAATAAACTAGAAAGTCATCTCAATCATCATTCTATGAATATTGGAATTTAAATATTCCAAATTGAAGTTAACATATGCTACATTTAAAAAAGAGACCAAGAAGTGCTTCACTTGAACCTGAGAGTGAGTCTGGACAAAAACCCTTATGCTCCTCTGCATGACTAAAGAACAAAACTATGCAGAAAGAGTCAATGGGCATTGAGTCTGACTATGAAGACAAGGATAGCCATGATCGTTGCATGCAGATGTTCATCATCCAGTCTGTAACAAACTACATTATCCATTTGGTTGATTTGCATAATGCCCTAAATTTATGGTTTTTTAAGAAGTCTTTTACTGAAAGTGTGGAAGAAGCTCCTACCAAAAATCTAAAGAAGGTGGTTGTTAAATCTAAGGACATCCCTGCCAAGGACAACACTGCTGATATGGACACCCTAAATGTTGGAATCCAAGATGTTGATGTCAATCCTGATATTGAAGGCTAAGTGCACCAAATCTAGTCTGGTGGGTTGCTGTTCAAAGTTTGATGCTTTTTGTTCTATGTATCAGTTTTACCTAAATTTTTTGTTCCTGGTGTTGGCTGAGGACAACCTTAATGTTTGTTCCTCTTTGGATAGTTCCTTTTGCTCTTCTCTGCTCTTCTGGTCGTGGATGGCTTTTTGTATACAGGTTTTGGGGCCCTATTAAAACTCGTCTGATATATAAATTTTAATATCTTTAACTAATAAAAAAAAACATATGCTACATTTAAATCAATTGTATCATAGTTGGCATATTTTATTTTAATTTTTCCTTCTTATTTTTTTTCTTAATAAATATCAAAAGTGGATAACACCATATACACAACTATCCCTAATTTAGTAGGGAATCTAAGAGCATTTTGAGAATTTTCATATGCTCTAGTGAGCTCTGAGTGTGAATCATAACCAAATTTTTCAAATTTTTCATCTTTAACTTCTCTGTAGATTGAATATAAATGTTTTTTTAATCTCATTGATATGTCTTGTTGCTCATCAAAATTTTCAATCAAATATTGTATACAAAGTTTCAAAACTTCTAATATTTCCTTACTTATTAGAGCATTTTGATTATTTTCTTCCATGATGATTCCTTTGATGTTGAATACCTTATGTCTTCTAAATTTAAACAAGTTCTTCAATCAACAATTTCAAATTTTTTTCAATCTTCAATATTTCAATCTTCAAATTTTCAAAATCAATCATGCAATCAATATTTCTTCTTATAGCTCCCAAAATAATTTTAAATTCTTACTTTTCACAATTTTGCAATTTCTTAAATAAATCAATGGTCTACTTATAACTCCCAAATTCAATCAATTTCAAGCTTTAATCAAGCAATCTTCAAATTCAATCTTCTTATAACTCCCAAATCCAATTTTTATTTTTTTTAATTTACATGTTGGAATTGGTAACCGCCATGAATTCGGGAAATTTGTTTAGATTTTATGGCTACCACATTATTCTGTGTTGTTTGTCCCAAAATATGCCACACAGATCTTCATGTAGTCTACCCCTATAACCACCATGCCACAAAACCTGTTACGCCAATGAAAGCACTAGGAAAGGGACAAGTGTTTAGTCCGGTGAGGCCCAAGATTTGAACCTTGGACCTTTGCCCCCCTTACAAGGTTTGGTTGAACCAATTGGTCTACACCTTAGACCTAGAAAATCTAATTTTTAAACTCAATCAACTAATTCCTTATTCCTCCAATTTTTTAAATTCAGCTTCAATGTTAACTTCACTCTAATTTCATTCAATTCTTTTTCAATATATTATGCCCTTATTACTCCAAATATTTAAAATAGACCTTATAATAAACATTATAATTAAACCTTTTAACTCCAATAAATTAGGAACTAAAATATTAAGTGCCCTTACCTTTATTCACACTGCCACTTTGAAATTCTTCTTTGCCATGTCTTTGAATTTTGTGCCAACTCTTCTTTCTATTGTGTATGCCAACCAAGCTCCAATATTGATGTCCTCAAGCTCTCCAAGCTCAATTTTCACAACAGAATTTTATCCTTTTTATTGTGTTTGTGCCCACTAGGCTATAATATTGATGTTCTTCCAAGATATTTACTCACAACAATCCTTATCAATAACTCACACGAAATCAAGCTTTTAAAAATACTTCTAATAGCAAACTCAATATCTTCTTTGCAACAATATATATCAACCAACTCGTAAATCCTTGTATTCAAATATAAAATTTTCTTATTCAACTTACCTTCAATAATCAACAGACTTAAAATTAATTTGAGCCTCCAACTCTAATTTTCTTCACTCTTTTATGCTTCCTCCACAAATATTCAAATCCTCACTCTTTCAAATTCACACCAAATTTTTTGATGCTAGTTTCTTTCCACTTTGGCTCTAATACCACTTATGGCTTTTTAGCTAGATTAAATTATAGGTCCCAATATCTAAAATCTTAATCAATCAAAATATTAATTCATACATTTCTTTGATCAATATAATATTCATGAAATAATAATATTTCAATATAGAATTCACACAATAACATTAATCAAATATACAATATCTTTGTTGCAATTGTTATATATTTTCTAATTTTTTTATTTAATACATGGAGCTTTGTCTTCATAATATAACCTTGGAACATGACTCTTCAATACTTGACTATTGCTCTCCTCACATATCTAGAAGACACATCCTTTCATATTCCACAAATATAAAAAACCTATCATATCTCTTGATTTTACATCTTGCCACATACATGTGACTCTTGACTTGTATACTTGACACTTACACACATTACTCTTAAATTTCTACACACTTACACACTTTATTACATGACACTTGCACACTATTACACTGTACACACTTGTACACTTTATTACATGATACTTGGACTCTTCACACATTAACACATACTTTAGGGAAAATATAAATCACACACCCAACACTAATAACTCACAATATAATCTAATATTTACAATAGTGCAAATGTACCATGGAGGTACTTTAGCATATTACCAAATAATGTAATATTCTCCAACACCGAATTAGAGTGGACAGCTATTTACAAATATGATCTCAACATTAATGCATCAAAGCCTCGGTCACCAAGATTGAAGTGAAACACAAGTGGCCAAAATTATGAGTGTCCAAAGAGGTGAGTGGTTGAATTTGTAAGTGATAGGGGATTTTAAATTATGATCTTAGTAAATCCTATAATAGTCCTATCCATGTCCTTTGGACCCTAAGGATAAGAAGAAGCATACAACAGATGGATATAAAAGAGGATCAGTTCCTTTTAGTAGATTTTATGGGTGTCAAAGGTATGGGCCAACTGAACACTTCTCATCCATCCAAAGCAAAGTAATTATAGGAAAGTGACATTCAATCTCCTGGAACCTACAACAACATCAACCACCACTATTAATCATAAGCAAAAGTGCCTATAATGCTGACAACTAGCTCAATAATAAGATATAATGGAAGGAGCTAAGCATGCTCAAGTCTATTGAAGAGATGTATTTATTGAAAGTGATGATCGATGCTTAGGTCAAAATAATTGGCTAAGATAAAGCAAGAAAGTGATGACCACTCCTTCCAAGCATGATGATTGAGCATGAGCCTCAAACTAGACTAGATTAAGTTATTCTTGTTAGGCCTATGGTAGGCCATCCTTGTAATCATTAGTTAGGCTAGTATAGCAAATTATATATAATGCAATTTACCTCAATATGAGGATCGATAATTTGAGTGTTTGCTTATTGTATAATATGCAAATTTGCTCTACAATTTTAATGAATCAACTTGTTATTTAATCTTTGCTACTAATGTGTTATTGAATTCTTTCATATATGCATGAAGCAGCATGTTGTTTGACCTTTGCTACTAATGTGTTTTTGAATATTTTATGTATGCATGCTTTGTAGTCTCTATATATTTCTATAAAATCTTTATGGGTGGTCTATTCTATTAGGTCTAATTTGTTGTTTGGATTATCACTTTGGGCTATTAGAATAATAGGGAATCATAACATTAATCATTGTGGTTTTATTTCATTAGACCATAGCTACTATTTGGACTATCACTAAGGGCTATTGGAGTTGTAGAAGCCATGACATAAGCTTAATTTATATTATGTAATGCATTGCTTGGTGACCGATCTATTAGGCCATGTGTGTAGTTTAGTTATAGAGTGCTTTGCATAGGATATGGTAGTGTTGTTAGTCAAATATTATTCATATTTAATCAATATTTCTCTCCCTTTCCTCCTAACCCTTCATTTCTCTCTTTAGTCTTCTTCCATTTATTTTTTAATTTGTTTCACAACAAGGAACCAACGTTATTTATAGGTTGGTAGGAAGAAATTCCTAACCATCCAATATTTACTTGTGGTCTAGGGCACATTTCTCATCACTAGGTAGATCGTAAACCAAGTATTTTTGGCATTACCAATGGGATGAATCATTCACCATTTATCTTATTTCCCCAAAGGATTGAGATTCTAGTAAATATCTTGACCTCGCAAGCTAACAACACACATTCACCTAGCAACTCCATTGATTGAAGAACATGAGATAGGTGACTCCACTAAAGGAAAAAGCTCTATTATCATGCTCTAACGATATTGGAAGCCAAAAATCTTAAAGAACCCATGCAATTTATGTTGAGGTATATTATATTATTTGGTACATGTTAATATACCCCCATGGTACCTTTATGGTACATTTATAAATATGTAATAGATTAGGGTTGAGTCTATAGTTTAGAGTGTGATTTATATTTCCTCTTTTATATAAGTGTTAATGTGCAAGAAATGCACAAGTGTCATGTAAGAGTGCAATGTGCAAGAAATAAATAAGTGTCATGTAAGTTAGAGTGCAAGTGTAGATTGAGAGAATGTGCACAAGTATCTTGTATGTAAGAGTGCAAATATGTAATGTGAGGATGTGCACAAGTATCCTAGATTAAGAGTGCATATAGAAGTGTAAGATTCATGTAGATGTGTGCAAGTGTTGTAGAGTCAAGTGTCCATTTAGTATGTAAGTGGAAAGATGATAAGCCAAGAGTCATGGGACTTGTCATATGTAGAGCGATAGACAGGTACTTAGGACTATATTATGGAGACAATGCTCCATGATAAAAGAAGATTTGATATTCATATATCATTATCTGATTGTAAGAGGAAGGAAAGTAATAAATATTGTATATGAATTTTTGAGCAATTAATATTATAAGTTTTCTTCATGCATAGGTCAAGAATGATTTAGGCTATTTATATTTATATTTGATTATATAAATGAATATTTTTTTCAATATTATATAAGCCTTGATAGACATACTAATTTGCTCATATTATTATTATTTTGACCTTTATGGTTATTTTATATTGGGACCTATGTGATATCATATGATATTTTGTGGTAGTAAATCTTAAAAAGCCAATAATTTATTGAATTACCTATACACAAAGGTTGTAGAAGATTAGAAAAACCCCACTCTCCTATCAGATCTCCTTCTATTCAAATTATTGATCCTATGCAAGCATTTCTAGATAGTCTCCTAATAGTCCCCACCCTGAAAACATGGCTAGGAAAATCTACCCATGGTGGAATAGTAATGGTTCCCTTTTTCTTGTAGATCTTCATGAAATCCCCTAGTCTGCTCCCAAAGCCTTACTAACCTATGATGGATATGATAAAATTACCTATGATCATTACTAATATATGGTTTTCCTAGCCACTATTTATAATATCCAACATGAATATGTCATGGTGAGACTACTAGTCATATCCTTTAGAGAAAAAGTGTTGACCTGGTAAAGATCCCTTGAGGATAATAGTATTAGTTCATGGTCTCAACTAGTTGAACCATTCATATTGGAATTAAATGAGGTAGGAGATCCATTTTTATTGCTTATCCAATTCACTTCCAAATTCAAAGGCATCTGCAAGAAAATAAAATTGATTTCAATATCAGATTTAGCAAGATGTGGAAGAGGATCCTGCAATACATCAGACCTTCCTAGCCACAATACCACCTCTACTATATCCAAGCCTTTATCCCATTTCTATACCTCCAGATCCAAATAGCCATTGAGATGATATTCCCATAATATTTCCAAGATGTAATATTGTAGAAAATGTATAGATCTCTATTGGTGAGCTTTCCCCTAAGATCACTATGTTATACTTTCCAGATTTGTTATAGCATGCACTGTCATGACCCTCCCTGGCAGGACTTATGGCATAGAAAAACTATGTGATGATCAATAGTAATTTGATACTTAGTTTTATTGCAAATGAATGACTATGCAGTGCATATATTAATTTACCTTTGAAGAACATGGCACGTTGCTAAGTTGCACCTACATTTTTGAGGCCATTGCTAACCAAGTATAAGCTAGGTGGAGCTAACAATATTGACCCAAAGGATAACAAAAATCTAGCCTTTTCTAGGCTATTACAAGGTGGGTACAAGCAATTTTACAACAATTCTTAGCTTGCTTAGGCTATTACAACGTCTTCTTTTTATCTTCCAACAAGAAAAGGTATATATATTCAATTAATTAATTTTGATTAATTTAAAATAAAATATATCTTGTAATATTAAATTAATTAAAAAACTAATTTAATATAAATTTAAATAAGTTTCTCCCTTTTTTATAATGCAAGTTAAAGGTCCAATTTTTCACCTTATAAAAAAAAACTATTCTTCCCTTATAAAGAATAGTTTATAAGTGCATACCAATCATAACGACATGAGTTATGACATCATTCACCACCCTTCTTAATATTCTCACGTGTCCAAATCCATGTTGGTGCTAAATTTCTAACTCTACTCCTTTCTAGGTTTCTTCACACCACTAGGTTTCCTCTTTTTTTGGTTATTATATTTTCAAATGTCATTCAAAGTTATGACTTCGTCATTGTTGTTGACAAAACATGAACCACCACTTGGCTCACTGGAGGTTAAAACATTTTTTTCCAATTGTATTTTCTGCAATCTTATAGGTTTTTTTTGAGCACCAGAAACCAAAATATTGATATTCTCCAGTTGTCTTCGATAGTATAGATTATTTTACCAAAAATAGACTACAAATCATTGAGCAAGGTAGATTATTTTTCCAACAACAGACTGTAAATCAAACACAGTAGATCCAAAGGTCAAGAAGAAGGAAATGATCTTTAACTATACCACATGGATGTCCAATTGGTAGGCAAACAAGTTACATCTTCTCAATGGCATTAGGTTAAAAATGGTTGGCTGAAAATGCACTGTAGCAATTTGAAAACATGTCGTAGCAACTAACAAGTGGATGGTCAATGTCAAACGGCCATTAACGGTGTGAGCCTACAATATTTGGTAAGGATGATAGTGCATCAATGAGGATACCTTCATGATGTCACAATCATTGAAAAATATACTCATAGTTAGCTCAACATGGTGTCTTTATTGAACAAGCTAATCGTGTGTTAGAGAAATATTTTACCCACTCGACCATTGTGAATGGGTTGTCCAACTAGCTAAAAACTAGCTAGAGACAAGAAAAATCTCAACTAACATACTAAAAAATATATAAACCAATCCAATGTGAAGGTTCACATGGATACATAAGTGTAAGAAGCCTATGTGAAAATAAAAATTAGTATGCCTAACCTAAGCTAGTGGATGTCCTCATCAAATTCACTCTAGCCAATCCTAAAAATTTTAACTTTCAACTTGCAAGCCATCAAGGAGGTCCAAAATAAATTCAAATATATCTGAAGCCAAATGGGAAAAAAGGTGTAGCAATTACATAGTATTATAAGGATTTTGGAGGGTTTTGAGTCACATTTGAAAACATTGATGGATCGAGAAAGGGATGAAGCAATGGAGCTAGCTAATGAACTCATTGAATGGTATCAATCAATTCAATAAATATGGGAGATATCTAATTCATTAAGTGACAAAGGAGATAAAACATCCATTCCATTGTGAGAAGCTATGGGCCTTAGGTTTCCTTATCTCATGGATCAAAATGGAAACATATATATTGTAGAACAACTAAAGCCAGAGTTTGATCTTATAAGCAGTAATGAGGAGGAGCTCAACAAGTGGTGAAAACATGTTGGAGAAGAAGAGGTTTTTGAATTCTTCAATAAGCTAGCTACCATGCATGCTAAAATACAAAAGCTATCAAGAATATATATGGATCCCTCCTACAAAAAGACCTACAAAATTAAAGGCATCTATAATAAGCTCAAAGGATTCAAGCTCCCACCACAACAATTTTGGGATGCAGCTTATCAAATATTGCAACCTAGGAAGGATACCCTAGTTGATCAAGAGGCACAAAAATATGGCCAAGGAAAGGACCTAATTTTAGAAATCAAAGGCATCAAATGCATGGTGAAACCTTTGAAGCTCATAAGTCTTAAGCCTATCGGGTGCTATATATTTCAAGTTTTGTTATTATAACTCATAATCTTATCTCCTATTTTTAACCCCAATGCCCAATGAACATGGCTTTCTGGAATTCCAATTTTACAATAAAAATACCTAGGAGGCACCAATAATGTGGGCCCATAAGATTTCTCACATAGATAGGTCCTAGAAAATTTGGTTGGACTATCAATTTTGCTAAAATTTTGTTGATACAAGGAAGCCTTGCCCATTACTGCACATAACTAGCTAAATATTGAGAAGCAACTGCCAAAAAAAAAATTTAACTAAGGAAAGAAGGTTCATCTACTTCAAGATCTAGAATTGGGGTGGCCATAGATTTACAAATATGTTCTCAACAATAGTGCATCAAAGCCCCAGTCACCATGATTGAAGTGAAATACAAGTGGTTGAAAGTATGAGTGGACAGAGGGGTGAGTGGCTGGAGTCATGAGTGACCAAGAATATTAAAAAAATATCTCATTAAATACTACAATAATCTTATCCAGATCCCTACAACCCCAATGACAAGCAAAAGCATGTAGCAAATGGAGACAAAATAGGAATCCCCAGACTAGTATCTTTCAATAGAGTTCATGGGCATCAAAGGCATGGTCCACCTGGACACTTCTAAGCCATATAGAGAAAAAATAATAAACGGAAAGTGATAGCCAATCTCATCGAACCTATAACAAAATTGACCTCCACTATTAATCATAAGTAGAATTGCCTACAATGTCAATAAATAGCTCAATAATAAGGCATAATGGAGGAAGTTGAGCATGTTTGAGCTTTTTGAAGTCATGTGGTTGTTAAAAATGATGATCAATGCTAGATCATAATAGTTGGTTGAGATAAAGCAAGAAAGTGGTGACCACTTCTTCTAAGCATGATGATTGAGTACGAGCCCTGAACTAGACCAGACTATGTTATTCTTGTCAGGCCTATGGTAGGCCATCCTTGTAATCATTAGCTAGACTAGTATAGCATATTATAAATAACACAATTTTCCTCAATATGAGGGTCAAAAATTTGAGTGTTTGCCTATTGTGTAATACATACTTTTTCTTTACAATTAATGAATCAACTTGTTTTTTGACCTTTGCTAGTAATATTTTGTTGAATTTTTTCATGTATGCATGCTCTGTAGTCTCTAGATATTTCTATAGAAGCTTTGTGGTTGGTCTATTCTATTATGCCTGAGTTTTTGTTTGGATTATCACTTTGGGCTATTATAATATTAGGGATTCATAACATTAATCATTGTGGTTTTGCGTTCTTCTGTAAAATTCTATCAATGGTCGATTTTGTTAGGCCATAGTTTTTATTTGGACTATCATTGAGGGCTATTATAGTAGATGGTACAGTCTGAAATTAATTTACATTCTACAATGTATTGCTTGGTGATTGGTCTATTAGGCCCTACATGTAGTTTAGTTTTATATTTATTTGCATAGGATGTGGTAGTGTTGTTATCCAAATGTCATATGCATTTGAATCATATTTCTCTCCATTTCTTCCTTATAACCCTCCATTTCTCTCTTTAGTCTTCTTCCATTTATTTTTTATTTTGTTTCACAACAATAATTTGGCCTTCTCCGAAGGTTGGCAAGAAGAAAATCCTAACCATCAAATCTTGACCTGCATTCTGGGGCACACTTCTCACTACTATGTCGATCACAGACCAAGAGTTCTTATACATATCTCTCATGGATGAATGTCTATGCCATATTGAGAACGTGTTCATTTTAACTATTTGTAAATGATGCACGTGTTTATTCGTCCCACTATTATATAGAGGGTTTCATGATCTCAATGCGTTGCCACCCATAGCTTAGTAATTTTGTCTTTTTTTTTTCTTTTCTCCCCTTTTCTTGGTAAGATCCTCTATATTAGGAGTAGCATAGGAGAGTGAGCATCAAATATCATATCCAATAAGGATTTGTCCTTAGAAAAAAACTTGGAGGTTATCCTTTGAGTTGTGTTCCCACACTCTCAAGACTTTGTTGGCAATTTTGGGTACCTTGGGTACATTGCCTTTGCTCAAGTGTAGAAGTTGTCATTGATGTCAAGAAGCTCTTGAAGGAATTTGATTTAATGTCAGATTATTCAGAGCATGGACAGTGAGTTTCCAAGAAGATCATAGTAGCCCTTTTGCAAAAGATCAAAGAAAAAGACAAGTTAGAAAAAGTATGTGCAAGCAAGAAAAACAGTCACGATTTCGTGACATGTTAGAGGAGAGAGAAAGAGTTGGCAAAACTATCGTGATTTCATGACATGTTGGAAGAAAGAGAAGAAGCAGGAAAAATTGTCGCGATTTCGTGACATGTTGGCAGAGAAGGAGAGCAAGGTGGAAAGTGTCACGATTTCGCGACATGTCGCAGTTTCGCGACTCATAGAGGAGAGAGAATGTTCGGAGTCAGAAATGTCACGATTTCGTGACATATTGCAAGAAAGACTGTATGGACGAAAAAGTGTCATGATTTCGTGACAAGTTGCAGGAGAGGGAGTCCGAAAGAAAAAGTGTCACGATTTTGCAACATGTTGCAGGAGAAGGAGTCCAAAAGAAAAAGTGTCATGATTTCGCGACATAATGCAGAAGAGAGAGTCCGAAATGTGAGTTGTCATGATTTCACGACAAGTTCGAAGAGAGAGAAAGTAGCAAGACAAAGTGTCATGATTTCACGACATGCTATAGAAGTCAAAGTGAGAACTGTCACGATTTTGCGACATGCTACAAAACTCGAAGTGAGAACTGTCATGATTTCGTGACATGCAGCAAAGGGAAGAGTCAGAAATGAGAACTGTCGTGATTTTGTGACAGGGTGCAAAGAAGACGTACGGAAGCTAAAAGCGTCACGATTTCATGACAGGTTGCAAAGAAATCGTACGGATGCAGGAAGTGTCACGATTTCGTGACAGGTTGAGATGGCAGCACTCAGTTGGAGAAAGTGTCACGATTTCGTGACAGGTTGAGATGGCAGCATTCAGTTGGAGAAAGTGTCACGATTTCATGACAAAAACTAGAAGCAGGTCTTTTATAGGAGAAATGTCATGATTTCGTGACAAAAGCAGAGAGGAAGGCCATGAAGACAGAAGGGTCACGATTTCATGATAGAATTGAAGATGACATCAGTAGAGGCAGAAGTGTCACGATTTCATGACAAAAGCAGAGAAGAAGGCCATGAAGATAGAAGGGTCGTGATTTCATGATAGAAGTGAAGATGACATCAGCAGAGGCATAAGTGTCACGATTTCATGACAAAATCAGATAAGAAGGCCATGAAGAAAAAAGGGTCATGGTTTCACGACAGAAGTGAATATGACATTAGCAGAAGCAGAAAGTGTCGCGATATCGTGACAAAAGCCATAAGATAGTGTACGGTTGCAAAGGTGTCACGATATCACGACATGTTGTAGTTTCACGAAAGAAGCTACAAGAGGAGTTACAAAGGCAGTGAAGCTGACAAAGTTAAATTTGGGCCGACGAAGATTAGGGTTTGCAGCCGACGTAGTTTAGGGTGTGCAGTCAACTAAGACCAAGGTTTTGATCTTGAAAGTGTTAGTATAAAAGGAGGGCTTTTTGGAGAGTTAAGCATGGATTTTCGGTGTGCGTTCGAAGTGCGGCATTCATAGATAGAGTGCGTAGAGAAGAAGTTCGATCATCAAGAAGTAGAGTGCACGAAGACGATGTTGCTATGATTGCGTAGAGGTGCAAAGGTCGAAATTCGATCAAGTGCAGCTGTGATTGCACAAAAAGAGCGAAGGACTATGTTTTTGTGTAGACCAAAGAAAGAGGACAAGGACATTTGTGCCAGACCGAAGGACTATGTTTGGTGCAGAATAGAGAAAGAGGACGAGGACATTTGTGCCAGATCGAAGGACTATGTTTGGTGCAGATCATAGAAAGAGATCGAGGACATTTGTGCTAGACCGAAGGACTGTGTTTAGTGCAATTTCGAGGACCATCTTTGGAGGTGATAGAGTTGAGGACAGAGGTCTCCAACTAGAGTAGGGAAGACAGGTGTCTTCTGTGGATAGAGTTCCATTTGCTAAGGGCAGAGGAGGCAGAGGTCTTCTAGAGGATCACCAGCTAGAACAGAGCTAGGGGATTGGTGTCTCCTTTGGGTTGGTGCCCATAAACATTGTAATCGGGAAAGGTATTCCCAAAATTTGATTTGATAAAATTTAGTGAAATATTTTATCCGTGGAGTAGCCCGCATTGGGTGAACCACGTAAATTGTTGTGTCTCTATTGTGGATGGTGTTTTGTGCATTGCTTTGATTACTGCTATTGATATTGCTTTCTATACACTGCATAATATTGAATTGAAAGTTGAATTGAAGGAAAAAGTAAAAAGCGGTCTTATACTGTTCACCCCCCTCTCAGTATAAGCTTGTGTTCTTCAATTGGTATCAGAGCGGGTTCCTTCGGATAGTTTAATAGCTTGAAGGAAAAGCTAGTAAAGAACACAATGGATTATTCAAGCGGCAATGCAGCACCTATTCTTGATGGGTCAGATTTTGGTCTTTGGAGTGCAAGGATGAAGGTTCATCTAATGGCTCTTGGTAATGAGGTTTGGGAAGTGATTGAAGATGGGTACACTATTCCTAAAAATGGTCCTTATACTAAAGAAGATAGGCTCCTACATCACAACAATTCAAAAGCAATGAATGCAATCCTGAAAGGTTTACAGAAGGCAGATCTTACCAAGGTGATTCACTACAAGACAACTAGTGAAATGTGGAAACAGTTGCAGGTGGTTCACACAGGTGATGTAAATGTCCGAAAGGCTAAGTTGAGACACTTCAAAGGTATGTTTGAACAACTCAATATGAATGATGATGAAAATATTAGTGACTACATGCTTCGTATGGATGAGGTTGTTAACTCCATGAAAGACTTAGGTCTTGAGCTTGCTGAAAATGATGTTTGTGATAAGATTTTAAGATCTCTTCCTAATAGATTTAGTGAAAATATTTTTGCTATTGAGGAAGCTAAAGATTTGGATAAGTTGAAAAAGGATGAGCTCCATAGTATACTTGCAGCATTTGAGTTGAGAACTCAAGTGAAGGTTGATGTCAAGAAAGAGGCGACTTTCAAGGCTACCAAGAAATCCAAGGGTAAACAACTTCAAGAGAGTGATGAGTCTTCTAGTGATGAAGAGGCATATTACAGCAAGAAAGGCAAGTTCTCTAGAAAGCACAAAAGCATGAAAAATATAAGATGTTTCAATTGTGGAAAGTTTGGTCATTATGCTTACGACTGTACTATTCCCAAGAATGAAAGTGATGAAGATATACAGGATTCTAAAAGCAAGGATTCTGAAAAGCACAAGCATCATAGGAAAAACAAAGATGAGCGCAGCAATCACGAAAAGAGGTATTCTCACAAGCACAAGAAGAGTTTCTACCTAGACAAAGCAAGTAAGTGTTCTAGTAGTGATAGTGAAAGTTCTTCAAGTGATAGTGAAAATGAGATGTTGTTCATATCAAAAAAAGAGGAAGAACCGAAACATAGATTCATCATCATGAAATGTTTTAGATGTGGAAATTTTGGTCACCTTGAGGATGATTGCACAAATAATGAATTGGTTACTAGTATGTATGAGGATGCTTCAGAAAACTATAAGGAAGATGCATGTATGGTTTTTGAAAAGGGTAGCACCTCTAGTGATAAGAAATCTGTAAAAGGCTCTGATGATTCAGAAAGCAAACAAATAAAGGATCTTGAAAGTGAACTTACTAATGCTCTTAGTGCTTTGAAAAAGGAAAGAAAGAAGAATGCCAGACTCAAGGATAAGTTAGATGAATGTTGTATGGAGAGAGATGATCTTATAGAAAGTCTTGACTTCTCTATGGCTAAGACACAAGAACTCAAGGACGAGTTAGAGTCTAAGATTCTTGAGTATAGTGAGTTGGAACAAAAAATGGCTTCTTTGGAAGTGGAAACTAAAGAGTACAAGGATAAGCTGTACAGGTTTCAAGATAGCTCCAAAAGGGTTAAGTCTCTCATCAAAGGTCAAAGAAAACCAACAGATAAAATAGGTCTTGGTTTTGTTAAACCGCATAAGGAACAAGTTGGGGAATCTAGCAAGAGATTCCAAAAGGAAGAGAGTTCTGATGAGGAAAGTACTTTAGATCATGAGTCCATGAGTGATAGATGCACAAAAATAGAAAACAAAATTCAGATTGAGAAGAAGTTTTTGGGACCCAAGAGGTCGAATAAAAGAAAATTTCACGATAGATGTTTTGCATGTCACAGGTTTGGTCACATGGCTGTACATTGCATGGCTCAAGTGAAGAAAGTAAATGACAAATTCAGAAGTGCTAGTTTCTTTCGAGGGTATTGCTACTCTTGTCAACAGTTCGGGCACAAGGCAGTTTATTGCAAGGCAAATAATAGGAACAGGTTTGGTCAGAACTGGTGGATTCAAAAAGCAGGTATGCCTAAAAGAAATAACTTTGTTACTTGTTATAAGTGCAACAATGAAGGTCACACAGCTAGACAGTGTAGAGCTAAACTTCCAAGGTACAAGAACAGAAATAGTAGTATGAACAGGTCCAAGGATCAAGGCATGGATAAGAACAATGACAGGAACAAGAACAGGAATATTGACAAAGAATTCAAAAGAAGGCCCGACAAGGAAATTGTAGACGTTGATGATGATCAGTGCCTAATGGGAGTTTTACTCCCACCCCTATTTTAATCACCTCATCGGGGAGGTGGGGGAGGGACTAAGCTAAGAGGCTCATTCTTAGTCCCGAGCCCCAAAGGTGACCCTTTGCCATTGATGACAAAGGGGGAGAGATATGAGTAAGGGGGAGAGCTTCAAGTGAAGAGAAGAGCTTCAAAGTCAGGGGGAGCAAAACTTCAAAGGTAGATTCTCAGTTGTTAGAACAGTTGGTTTCAGTTTTGGCTCTTGAGATGTGTTTTCAGTAAAGGTTTGCCATCAATGACAAAGGGGGAGATTGTTGGCAATTTTGGGTACCTTGGGTACATTGCCTTTGCTCAAGTGTAGAAGTTGTCATTGATGTCAAGAAGCTCTTGAAGGAATTTTATTTAATGTCAGATTATTCAGAGCATGGACAGTGAGTTTCCAAGAAGATCATAGTAGCCCTTTTGCAAAAGATCAAAGAAAAAGACAAGTTAGAAAAAGTATGCAACAGGCAAGAAAAACAGTCGCGATTTCACGACATGTTAGAGGAGAGAGAAAGAGCTGGAAAAACTGTCGCGATTTCGTGACATGTTGGAAGAGAGAGAAGAAGCAGGAAAAACTGTCACGATTTCGTGACATGTTGGCAGAGAAGGAGAGCAAGGTGGAAAGTGTCATGATTTCGTGACATGTCGCAGTTTCGCGACTCATAGAGGAGAGAGAATGTTCGAATTTAGAAATGTCGTGATTTCATGACATATTGCAAGAAAGACTGTATGGACAAAAAATGTCATGATTTCACGACAAGTTGCAGGAGAGGGAGTCCAAAAGAAAAAGTGTCACGATTTCGTGACATGTTGCAGAAGGAGTCCAAAAGAAAAAGTGTCATGATTTTGCGACATAATGCAGAAGAGAGAGTTCGAAATGTGAGTTGTCACGATTTCGTGACAAGTTCAAAGAGAGAGAAAGTAGCAAGATAAAGTGTCACGATTTCGCGACATGCTACAGAAGTCAAAGTGAGAACTGTCGTGATTTCACGACATGCTGCAAAACTCAAAGTGAGAACTATCATGATTTCGTGACATGCAGCAAAGGGAAGAGTCGGAAATGAGAACTGTCACGATTTCGTGATAGGGTGCAAAGAAGACGTACGAAAGCTGAAAGCATCGCGATTTCACGACAGGCTACAAAGAAATCGTACGGATGCAAAAAGTGTCACAATTTTCATGATAGGTTGAGATGGCAACACTCAGTTGGAGAAAGTGTCACGATTTTGTGACAGGTTGAGATGGCAGCATTCAGTTGGAGAAAGTGTCACGATTTCGTGACAGAAACTGGAAGCAGGTCTTTTATAGGAGAAGTGTCGTGATTTCATGACAAAAGCAGAGAGGAAGGCCATGAAGACAGAAGGGTCATGATTTCATGACAGAATTGAAGATGACATCAATAGAGGCAGAAGTGTCACGATTTCATGATAAAAGCAGAGAAGAAGGCCATGAAGACAGAAGGGTCACGATTTCATGATAGAAGTGAAGATGACATCAGCAGAGGCAGAAGTGTCATGATTTCGTGACAAAAGCAGAGAAGAAGGCCATGAAGATAGAAGGGTCACGGTTTCATGATAGAAGTGAAGATGACGTTAGCAGAAGCAGAAAGTGTCACGATATCACGACAAAAGCCATAAGATAGTGTACGGTTGCAAAGGTGTCGTGATATCACGACATGTTGTAGTTTCATGGTAGAAGCTACAAGAGGAGTTGCAGAGGCAGTGAAGCCGACAAAGTTAAATTTGAGCCGACGAAGATTAGGGTTTGTAGCCAACATAGTTTAGGGTGTGCAGCCGACTAAGATCAAGGTTTTAATCTTGAAAGTGTTAGTATAAAAGGAGGGCTGCTTGGAGAGTTAAGCATGGATTTTTGGTGTGCATTCGAAGTGCGACGTTCGTAGATAGAGTGCGTAGAGAAGAAGTTCGATCGTCGAGAAGCAGAGTGCATGAAGACGATGTTGTTGTGATTGCATAGAGGTGCAAAGGTCAAAATTCGATCAAGTGCAGCTGTGATTGCACAAAAAGAGTGAAGGACTGTGTTTTTGTGCAGACCAGAGAAAGAGGACAAGGACATTTGTGCCAGACCGAAGGACTATGTTTGGTGTAGAACAGAGAAAGAGGACAAGGACATTTGTGCCAGATCGAAGGACTATGTTTGGTGCAGATCAGAGAAAGAGATCGAGGACATTTGTGCTAGACCGAAGGACTGTGTTTAGTGCAATTTTGAGGACCAGCTTTGGAGGTGATAGAGTTGAGGACAGAGGTCTCCATCCAGAGTAGGGAAGACAGGTGTCTTCTATGGATAGAGTTCCATTTGCTAAGGGCAGAGGAGGCAGAGGTCTTCTAGAGGATCACCAACCAGAACAGAGCTAGGGGATTGGTGTCTCCTTTGGGTTGGTGCCCATAAACATTGTAATCGGGAAAGGTATTCCCAGAATTTGATTTGATAAAATTTAGTGAAATATTTTATCCATGGAGTAGCCCGCATTGGGTGAACCACATAAATTGTTGTGTCTCTATTGTGGATGGTGTTTTGTGCATTGCTTTGATTACTGCTATTGATATTGCTTTCTATACATTGCATAATATTGAATTGAAAGTTGAATTGAAGGAAAAAGTAAAAAGCGGTCTTATACTGTTCACCCCCCTCTCAGTATAAGCTTGTGTTCTTCAGAATTTTGGATTGTTATGCTCTATGTAGCATAGGTATTGGGTGCATATGGCTACTGCAACATATGGTCATGATACTATGAGCATTCCAATAGTTGTTATAGCACTTTGAAATATTCTTTTTTGATCAATTGTTATCTTACTAGTTACTTTAAGTCATGTTGTGAACTCTACCAAGGTGATCCGCTATCTCCTTATCTATTCATTATTATTTCAAAGGTATTAGGGAGAGCTTTCTCAAAGGAAAAAGTGGAAAGAAAAATCAAAGTTATTAAGGTTTCAAAAAAATTCCGTTCAAATCTCATCTCCAATTTGTTGATGACTTTTCTTTTGGACCATACCTTAGTAAATGATGCCATAGAATTTAAATCGATATTATTATGCTATGATAAGGCTATTAAATAATTTATTAATACTACAAAATAGAAAAACATTATTAAGACTACCCTAAATTTACAAAAAATTACTGTAGATATTTTAGGGCTTAAAATTGAAAAAAATCCTTCAACCTACTTGAGTCTTATGTTTGGATAGAATGAAATCTTGTTTGGTAGGTTAGAAAGGCAAGTTCTTAACCATGGAGAGAATTTTATGACTCATAAAGACTAATTGTAATCCATACCTATTTGTATAATGTCACTTTCAATATTACCCATAGGTAAAGCATCAAAATTTGATAAAAGTCAAAAAGACTTTATTTAGAAAGGATGTGAAAAAACATTTAGGTTTTCTCTTTGTAAGTGGGATAGGGTTTGTATAGGAAAGAATAATGTAGGAGCAAGATTTTTGAATTGTAGAGATATGAGTTTGACCTTAGAAGAAAAACATGGATGAAAATTATTTAGAAATCAAATAGAGAATTGGATAAAAATGTTACTTTAAATATGCAGTTCTCTTGATCCAATGAAATTATTTAGAAAAATAACCCTACCCAAAGGATCACAAACATAGAACTTCATTTTATCTAGTTTGCAATTGATCAAAATCATATTATATGATTAGTAAACGAGGGGAATTATGCAGATTTTTGGTTTGATGCTTTGTTGAAGCCTTATCCTCTTATCTTTGATTCAAATTAGCAACCATTGGCTCAAGTATGCCTAGCTTGTAAAGGTCCAAAGTTCAAATATTATATTAATGTGAGCAACAACTTAAGATCATGAATTTCTATTAGCAACCTACTTAAAGGGGATAAACTCAAACAAATTATAGACGAGCTTCAAAAGATACTTTAAGAGTTCCATTTGTCAATTTTTACACGAAATAATGAGTTGGTTTGGAATCTATCAAAATATGTTGACACTCGATCAGATGGGATATGAGGACTTAAAGTAATCAAAATTTTCTACTTCTAAATATTTTCCTTGGAATAATGTTTGGTCACTAGACGCTCTCCCTAAGGCCTCAACATTATTTTAGTTAGCATTTCAAGGTGAGATTATTATAAGAGAGAGTATACAAATAAGAGGATACCATGAACCTTTTAGATGTGCCTTGTGTAAGAAGGATTAAAAAAAATTAGAACATTTACTTCTTCATTGTCTTGTTGCTCACACCATTTGGGGTTGCTTTTTGAAAATTGTAGACACCAAAATCTAGCGACTTGTCATACATCCATAGTTTCCCACCATATTTATCCATTATTTATATATATTTATATATTTGTTTAATATATACTTAAATAATAATATTTAATATATTATTTATATATATTTAATAAATACATATATATGTGTGTGTGTGTGTGTGTGAATTAATCCTAGCCATCCATCATGATCTAATCCTAGCCATTCATTCACCTTAATCCATGCCATCTACCCAGATTTATTCTCCATATTTCATCATGTTTTAATCTTGACCACACAAATTGTGTCATTGAAACCCTAATGTGACTAAGATGATATTATAAAGAGGATTCATTGTGACAACTCAACCCCGAGCTAAGTCCCCCTTTAGTCCTTGAGTTCCTTGAGCCCAAGTGCCCTAAGTTCTCAAACATACTTGCCACTTTCATTCTCCATCGTTCACTTTTGCATCATTCACATCCATCATCAACCACCTTGCAAATCAAATCTACTCTACAGCTTCTGCTTCACACCCTCGAATGCCCTCCAGAGCATTGCAAGCGCCTCTAGGAACTTTAGACCATCATCGAGCGCCCCCCCAAAACCTATAGATCACCCACCAATGCTCGCCAAGTACCTTTGGAAATTTTTAGTCTGCATCAAGCACCCGCGAGTGTCTCTCATCCCACTTTTGCAACCCTACGGCCCTCGAGCACTGTTAGGGCACATTTGCATAACCACCATCAACATCAACAACAAATATAGAAAATAGTGAATCGGTGTAGACAAGGTAAATATTCATTTTGCAAGCATTTTAGTATTCTAAAATCTGGTTACAGTTTTGTTTATGCAACTAGGGTTAGTGATTTCTCTTTATGAGGATCTCACGTAGTGGAGCCCTCACAAATATTATTAATCCTATTTTGTTTGTTGTGCATAGGTTTGAGAAGAATGCTCATTGGTATTTTTTTAAGCTTAAGTGGTCCTCCATAGGATACCAAAGACCACTCACCACTCTATTAGGATCAAAGACAAAGCTTGAAGACACCATAGTTTATTGACCTAGGGTTTCGAAGAACCCTATATTTGTAATATTTGTATCAATATCAAATCATGTTGTAACATTGGATATTTAAGGCTTCTCCCTTCATATCAATAAAATATTATCTCTTTTGTGCAACATATTGTATATTGATTTTATTTATCTATATTTGGTGTTTGTTTTTTGCAATGGCGATCATGGTGGGACCCACAATGGGTTATTTATGCTAATTATCTTATCATTAACTCACTATTTTTTTTTCTATCTTACAATTTTTAGGAATTCTATCACACCATTTTTACTGAACTAGGGTTTTTGAAGTTGTAGAAGTTGATCCAGGATTACCTAGATGCCCTACGGAGCTTAAGGGATGCTCCCCAGATTTTAAAAGGTGCCTTGGTGCATTTTGTAGGCTCTGAGAGGTGTTTCACAGAGTGGGGAAAGGATACGTAGCCTTATCTATAAGTCTGCCTCAAAACCCCAACCCCTTTGTTTTATTTTTGTTTTACATTTTTACATATTAATTGTTAAAAAAAACATCATTCAATATCTGTTAAAAATAATCACATTACATTTGCACTTTATGAATTTGCATTCATTTATACATTTCATTTAGATTTACTTTGCATTCATACTCACATTAGTGCATATTTCAAATTAAAAATTTCATTGCTTTCTGGTGTGTTATACTTAAAAATCCTGCATTGTGTTCTCGTATGAATTGTTAATTGCATAAAATAGTTTACATTATAGTATTAGGAATCTCTCTTTTTGCTTGTCTAAGTAGGAAT
The DNA here is from genome assembly GCA_028583015.1 of Wollemia nobilis. Classification (NCBI taxonomy): domain Eukaryota; kingdom Viridiplantae; phylum Streptophyta; class Pinopsida; order Araucariales; family Araucariaceae; genus Wollemia; species Wollemia nobilis. Next base: position 105,431 of record JAQPPZ010014744.1, read on the forward strand.
AATATCAAGATATTAAAAGTACTCCCATTTTTGGAATTCCTTTTTGATTCAGGGCGAAAGAGTAGACGAACCCTCCATTATTTAGAGTGGGTCTTAAGTGGTGTACTCTACATCTTTTGAGGAAATTGATACTTCTACTATTGGCTTCTAATTAAGACTGGTGAAATTAGTTCTTTCTGACATTGTATGTACACCATATAAAACTAGAAATTTTAAAATAAATCACACACAACACGTATCACATTGAACAATAATGTGTTGGATTCAATCACCAACCATTGCTTGAGATCTGGTGATGATGGGCTTCATCTCCATCCATAAATCTCTACCCTTAGCCACCATAGGATACCCCTGAGCAAAATTTCTAGACTTCATCACCAAAAAGAATATCATTGCATAGCCAAGCCATAGATTGCACCCATCATAATTCATATTAGTACATCAAAACACACAAAAATTAAAAATTAAAAAAAAAAAACGAGATTAAAAAAAGAGGTAAGATACATTTGTTGTATAAACATAGGATCAGATTCCCTGTTTGATTTTGTGAGTTTTTCATTCCGTATTTTATTTTCTAGCACATTTTATATTTAGTTCATTATTTTATGGTATTAACAAGAAATCAAGCTAAAATAATGAATCAAATGTCCATCGAACAAACCACTTTAGCAATGGAGTGTTCATCATCACCTTCCACCACCACTTCCATGATCAATCCTCTTAGTGTGATACAAGCTGAAGAACACAAGCTTATACTGAGAGGGGGGGTGAACAGTATAAGACCACTTTTTACTTTTCCTTTATACTTCAAAATAGTAAAGCAACATATCCAAAGCAATATCAAAACAATGCACAAGATCATCCACAAAGTGACACAACAATTTATGTGGTTCACCCAAGGTGGGCTACTCCACGGATAAAAATTTCCTCTAAAAGTTATATCAAAGTTCTTTGGGAAACCTTCCCAATTACAATGTTTATGAGCCTCGGCCCAAAGGAGATACCTTCCCCCAATCTAAATTTATGAGCCTCTGCTCAAATGAGATACCTTCCCCTAGCTCTACTTTGGCTGGTGATCCTCTAAAAGACCTCTACCTTCGTTGCCCTTAGCAAATGGATCTCTATCCATAGAAGACACCTGTCTTCCCTGCTCTGGCTGGAGACCTCTGTCCTCAACTCTATCACCTCAAAGCTGGTCCTCGAATTTGCACTAAACACAATCCTTCGGTCTAGCACAAATGTCCTCGAGTTCTTCTCATAGAACCAATGCACCTCTGTCCTCAAGTTCTCTGATAGAACTATCAAACTCAGCTTCACAAGTCCTTTTCTAGGACCTATCCAAATCTGCTCACAAGTCCCCAAAGGAACCTGTCCAAAACCAAAGGAACCTATCCAAAACCTGCTCACAAGTCCCCAACGGAACCTGTCCAAAAACTTGCCCACAAGTTCATCAAGAAAAACTTGCTTGGCATGAACCCACAAAGAGAATTGTTAGAGACCCAATGTGATTCATCAACCTCATAGAAGCATAAAGAGAATTGTTAGAGACTCAATATGTTCTATACTTAACTCCCAATATCAATCTCAAATCTCAAATCTCAAAATACTAAGATAGATGTAGTATGCTTTTCTCAAGAACATGAAACACAACCCAACAATTGCCAAACATGCAATATCTCATATAACAATGCTACTCATGTTCTTTCCACAACCAATATCTTTTTTCAACCAATTAGGGCTTCAACAACAATGCTCATAGACAAGGTTTAACCAACAACATTCAACTCAACATCAACCTTGAAGCATTCAACCAACCATCACAAGAAAAGGAAACAAGTAGAAATCCTTTTCCCTCCAAAGATATTTGAACAAAATAGCCACCAACACAATATCACCAAATGCAAAGAATAACTTGCTCAAATCAAATCAATGGAGTAAGCCCAATATCATGAATCAAGTAAAGCACTAACTTGATCAAAACAACCTCTATGGAAGCAACTCATCCATTAATATCAAAACATCCAACTAAGGGTTTCACCAACTCAATGCAAGTAGCAAGACTTACAAACATAAACCCTAGTGCACAATGCTTCCACTACCTCAAACCAGAATTATGCATTCACCAAAACTCTCATCAAGGATAACAATGCATAAGTAGTCTTCAACAAACCAGAAAATAGGATTTACACCCAACCAAAGGAAACCTAGTTGAATACCTTTTCACTCCAATCTTATTTCAGGAAAACATACACCAATCATACTCATAAGAAGAATGTGCCCATACCTTATTTGAAGATGAAGAAGATCTCACAAATTTGTCATAACCATAACCACCTTTTTGCCAAACTCAAGAAGGTTAGTAGACAACATATTTCTTTAATATTTCCTCAAGAATATTCCTTGGTTCAAATATAATCAAGGTTCTATGTCTTCTTCTTTCAACCTCATTCAACAAATCATACATAACATATTTCTTATATTCACCTTATCAACTCCAATCTGATTAATATACCATTTCCTTATCCCTCCTAATAAAACTAATAATCCATACCCCTTTTTGAAATAATTCAATAAAAAAAAATACTAACCGCTTTGTTGTCGCTGTGATTCGATCCAACGATCTTCCGCAGCCCTAAACCTTAGCACCTTATATCTCCCTTAAACTTTAATACAACCTTTATGTCATGCAATACAACCATCGCCAACTTACACAACCTTGGGCATGAAAAACGAAGCTTACCTTTTAAAAATCAACCATGTCATATTTTTCAAAAACGAGATTTATCACCCACTCCAGAGAAAAACGTGATTCGATCTCACGACCTTTGTTAGCCTGGTGCCCTTGACCACATTGCAGTTACCACACAGGCTACACGCCCACTTGATTCTAAGGGAGCACGTAATCCTATATTAATCTCTGATCGGTGCCAAGACCTTGACACTCGTGTGTCGCATGAAACACGGACTTCACTTTTCTATGTTCCTCGATTATCGTGCGAATCCAAAATTTTAATGTCGCAGGGGTTTAATCATATTGCTACAGCGATTAATGTCGAACACCATTCCCAAAAACTTAAAGAATTTAATTGCCTCATTTAATATGCACTTTGATGCATTTCCAAACACGTCGGCCCTTTTAATTTAATTTAAAATTTAAATTTAAATTTTAAATAAATAAAATTTAAACTAAATATTTAAAATTTAATATCTTCATCATCGGGGCACCTTTTTCAACGAAACGAAGAGCCAACTTGGGTTTTAAGAAAAACCCATTTCAAATCTGTTGTCCATGGTTTTAAATAAAACCTTTTATTTTGTCTGCCTTGGTTTTCACAAAAAACCTTCCTAGAACTTAGATCCTTTTGACAACAAATCAAATTCCTTCAAAAGCTTCTTGACATCAATGACAACATCAACACTTGAGCAAAGGCAATGTACCCAAGGTACCCAAAATTGCCAACACAAGAAAGTCATTCATATTTGTCTACAGGTCCCTCACACACTATGTCACCCACATCCATTTCACATGGTCATTCTACAAATAGAATCATCTTCATCTACTATTGACTACCACATCACCCATATAGACATGGCACAAGTGGAAGCTCTTTTAAAATCTGCTAACTATGTCTTAGAACTAGTTAATAGTCCACCTAGGCATGATCCTTCTTTCTAGTAGGAACTTATCTCCTCCTAGCCTTCAAGCCTTACCCAAGTGTACAATAACCCTCTTTTTGAGGTATTTGTTGCACCTTCCCAATATTTATCCATACCACAATCATCATGTGCTCAAAGTACATCCATCCCATCCTCATACATCTCAGTATATGGTAACCCCTTGTATGAATCACATGTTAATGTTGCTTCACAAGTTCTCGTGTCCCTACCATCTAGTGTCTCTCATCAAGTTGCAATTCCCATTGTAACTTACTCCCCACCTACCTCATCAATCCCATCCACATCCACTCCATCAACCTTTGATATGTAAATACATGAAGCATGGAAACACCTTAACAAATTGCTTAAGAAGTGACAGAATGCTCAACAACAACTTTAGGTGATCAACTCTAAGCCTCAACCTATTTCCACTTAGCCCATATTTTTCAATCAAATTCCACCTTGGGTACCACAATCTTCTATGGTTTCCATTCCCACACTACCACCAACCCATACTCATTCTATTCCCATTAGCCAACCCATCCAAAGCCCTCATACATCATCTCCATATATTCATTCGCAATCATTCCTTCATCAACCTCATTATCATCAACATCAATCCACTCTGCCAAGTCATCATCACCTCATTACACAATAACATCTTTCCACCTTGCCATCACAAAATCATCAAGTGATTCAAGGTTTCCACATTCCTAGGGAGGACCCTAGAATCTAGGCTATGCAACAACAGATTGACAATTTGATGCAACATACTCCTAGCATGATAAACCAAAAGCCTACCTTATGTCAATTTATCAATCAACCAATTCATCCTTTGATACCATCATCGTCATATTTGGAAGACTTCATAGTATCAAAGTTTGTTAAATTTATTCATGAGCTCATTTATTCATTTTTGCTTTCGAATTCAAAGCAATGATTCTCTAATTCTTAGAAACATTCCTCAGATATTAGGAGGAGATGTAGAATGGTATAATAATTTGCCCAACCATAGTATATATACTTTTGAATAATTGGTTGACCAATTTTTTGAAATATTCTCCCTTAATGTAAGAAATAAAGTCTCATTATCCAATATATGGTCTAAAAAAATATGATGATGAGTCTATCTATGACTTTGGTAATTTTTGGAGGGTCGTTATCACCAAATTGTCATTTGCCCTACCAATGGAGGAGCTGATCCGATTGTTCACTAAGAGTTGCTTAAAACCCATCTCTTGGTTACTACAATTATAGCAATATAGATCATTTGATGAAGCTCTTGCCCAGGCTAGCACAATTGAGGAGATAAAAATTCAAGAGGGCATGCTTAAGCCTAAGAAGAAATAATGGCAAAACAAAGGCCAATATAAAGGAAATTATTTTGGCCAAACCAAATCCAATCAGGCAAATTCAGCCAACTTATCCAATCAAGTAAATTAAGTGGTCATGATCCAATCAATAGTGGATCAACAACAACCTATGCAACATTTATGCAATTCCCTCAACAACTCAATAAAGTCAAAGTACAGTGCCAGCTATGGAAAACCAACCACGTGGACAATCTATTCAACAACCCCATCATTATACTCCATTGGTCGAATCTTATGCCTCCATATTTCATAGGTTGTATGACAAATCAACTTCCCTTGCCGGAGGTCAAACCTGATGATCCTGTTAAACATGGTAAATACTACAAGGAGCATTCATTTTTTCTTTATCATAGATATAATGGGTATGATATCAATAGCTTCCATCAATTCAAAGATGGAGTGGAAGACCTTATTGAGTAAGGAGTTATCAAGCTTGACAATCCTCTAGCTTAACAAAATTAAAATCTTGGGATTTATCAAACACCACTTCCTCATCATGAGGAAGCACAACCAACAAAAGGAGGGTCAAACACCAAGAATCCTCCTAATCAGGTTAATCATATTTAATAGTACCAAGGTTTTGTGGGTGTTATTCATGTAGTAACCCAAGGTCAACAAAATGCACTAATCAACAAAATGCATAGCAGCAGTCTATTCAACCGCCCATACCTACACAAGCAAGTGTATCTCAATTTGCCACATCATCATATCCCATCCAATTTTGTGCTAATTCCTCCCAGTAAATCCATATTCTAGCTCATCCATATCAACCCATTCATCCTTCCAATTGTCCATCTAGGCCAATCATCTCATTGAGTAGTCGGTTAAACACAAGCTTAAAAATGTCTTCAACCAAACTATCTATATATGAGCTAATTTAACAATCTCCTCCACATCATGAAGCATTAATGGATATTCTAAAGTCCATTGAACTTCAATCTCAAGATGCTAATGCCTTCAAAAATTTTATGGAGAATATTAAAACATGTATGGAGCCTTCCATTACATTCTATTATTTTGAGATTAAACCAATATCGTCGGAATCAATGGACCCTCCATTACACATCATGGCTCAAATTGATAGGAAACCATTCAAAAGAGTTTTAATTGATACTATCTCTTCCATTAACATCATCATCACATCTGCTCTTTATTATCTCAATCTTCCTCTATCCACATCACCAAATCCTTTTTCACCTTGAAAGCATTTAACGATGCTCTCTGCTCCACATTTGGCACTATTTTTTACCCACCAAAGTGGGGATCAAAATGGTGCATACTATGTTCCACATCTTGGAAGGGTCTATGGCATATAATGTACTCCTTGGATGACCTTGGATGAGGGAAATGAGATGTGTCCCTTCAATACTACATCAATGCTTGAACTACGTACATGAGAGACAAGTCTATTTTATATCGGTGGATGTTGAACCATTTAAGTATTGCAATTTTATATCCAATCCCTATGAATCCATGCTTCCTTCCACTCATATATTTCTCACATTATCAGCCACTACATCATCCACTCAATCTGGATCAGCATCTAAAGCCCCTATTCCTAAGGAGCTTCCCATCACCACTTCACATCAATCATCCACTTCCATACCCCCATCTTCATCACCTTTGACTACATGCACATGTGGTCAAACTCAATCAACATTAGTCACATCATCAACATCAAAATCTTCCACTACTCCTTCCACATTATTGCCAATTCAACAATCATCTTAGTCAAATCCACATCCATCCTCAGCAATCAACGTTTCACAAGTCAAATTGACATATTGTGAGATGTCCACACATCCTCCACTTCTTGAGCCATTAGCCAACCACATCATCCCAAGTCAAGGTCCACCTCACTAATCCCAGTATTGGTGAATATGTGGTCCAAGACATCATAGTTACACCACTCAATATTCAAATTGCTAAGGATTACGATCGCCTACGTGACCCACCCTTATCCATAGGAGCGGTATATAACATGGGTTCAACATATAATAGCATAAATGTTGTTTATGGGGGGGATTGATTCTTCATCCAATCTATATTTCCTAGATGAACCCAAACAACCAACACCGACCAATATACAACATATGTCAGGTTTTCCATCTTGGTATTTTCACATTGTTAATTGGCAAGGACATGGTCTAGGACAACATGAACAGGGAATGCATGATCGTTAAGTTTTAGGCTATCATTCACTTTCATCCACTTCTCTTGAACAAGCTTTCCAAATATTATATTTGAATTTAGGAGAAGACATCCATCACATAGATGACTTCGAAGATGAAATCTATGAATAATTTGACCTTATGTCAATAGCTTCTGACGAATATAAAGAGGAATCAAACCCCATCATTCCACACACTGAATAGGATGAGTTTTACCTCAAAATGTTCCTCATCCATAAGCCAATATTTCTCTTGCTTCTTCCACAAGAACAATTCAAACCACTCGGTGAACCACCACCTCCATCTCATTGATATCACCAGCCATTTTACCTATAATATATGTACATAATTTAAATTCAATATAAATAAATAAAACATTTTGTATTTATTTTTGTTGCTTGCTATTGTTCAGTTTTATCAAAGTTATGATTGTAATGTTGGATATTTAAGGCTCCCCCTTGATATCAATAAAATATTCTCTCTTTTGTGCAACATATTGTGTACTGATTTTATTTATCTATATTTGGTGTTTCGTTTTTTGCATTCACAAAAATATGAAAATATGTTGGGTAGATCCATCAACATTGAAAGGGTTGATGAAATATTGGATTAATTATTTGAAAGCTAAAGCATTATGTATTATGTGGAGAATTGGTCTTACTATTATTTTTTGGAATTTATGACTTGAAAGGAATAATAGAATTTTAAAAAATAACTCTCAAAATCATGCCTAGGTCTAGAATTATATTATTGACTATCTTGGAGAATGTTTATAAACATGGTAATAATCATGGGAATTTTCAAGTATGAAAAAAGAGATGATAACAACTTGGATACAGGATTTGAACATACATTGAAAAGTCGTATATGACAATGGCATTAAAATAACAAATTTGCTTTAATCTAGGGTAAAATGGAGATGTTCAAAATTTGGGTTTATCAAAATTAATTTTGATGGTGCTTCCAAAGGAAATTTGAAAAAAGTTGGTGGAGGTGGTAGTTTTTAAAATAATGAAGGCAAAACTCTCCTCAATTACTTAGAATGATATGGAATTTCAACTAACAACTATGTAGAGGTTAAGCCATTTCTTACAAGGACTAAATTTTAATTGAAAATATGATGGGTACATATTTCAATTGAGGGGGTTTCATAAATTATCATTAATGTTATAAACAAAAATGGATGTGGGGATTATAAAAAAAATACTATTGTTGATGTTCATCATTTACTATTGGATGTAATCTCTAGGAAATGTGAGCATAACTATAGAGAAGAAAATCGAGTAGTAGATAATTTAAAAAAATATGGTGTTGACCTTTGTCTTGAAGAAATTCAAATTTTAGAAGGCAATTGATCTAGTGAGATTTTATATCTTAATGAAAATGATGTCAAGAAGTTGATTATGAAACTGACACTTTAAAAAAAAATGGAAAATATATTTAATAGAAAAAGAAATGAAATATATGTATTATAAAATAATAAAATGTATATAATTTAATTGACTTGACAACAAATATAATATATTATCCACGTGTAGTAGATGAGTTGGAGAGGGTAGGGAAATCCTTCGAGGGAGGTCCCTGGTTAGAATCTCCACCCTACCAAATGCACATCGGGTACCCAAAATCTAGTTGATAATGTTGGTGCGGTCAGGGTCGGGTGCAACTCCCAAGTGATTTTGATGGTGTAGAACCCCCTGGTCATGGTTTCTTAGACCAAGGCGGCCCCCAAGGGATTTTTTCTAAATTAAAAAAAAAAAGCCAAATATAATATATTGATATTTTAATTAAAGTAACCTGATAAAAATAACATATAATTTTCAATATATATATAACAACAAATATTCAATGTCAAAAATAGTCTGAATGAACTGAGTCATATTATTATTTTTATTAGTTAGACAAAAGGAGTTTTGAAATGATCTCCAAACCTTATGACAAAAATAAGCTAATCTCCAGCCACTAGGAGACTCAGGATACTTCAAACATTAAAGCCAATCAGCCCTTGGACACAACTACCTACACACATACCAACATATACTAGCCGAAAAAACCTAGACACATAAGCCAAATAGAGATAAAATTTGGACACGCAGGCCCATATGGATAAACAGAGATAAAAATTTGGGCATGCAGGCCCGACCAAAATATTCAAAAAGCAACATCCAATGGGGAGGGTTCCATACACCCGCCCTAAGTATTCTGATTCGAGTTTGACCTTTTTTTAAATTCATTGTGTAACAATCTAAGGCCATCTGGGAAATTATCGGTCCAAATGTGAAGCTTTTACTGCGTAAGACCTTGATTAGCCAAGAAGTCTGCATCTTTGTTACCTTCCCTAAACTGATGCTTGAATTGAACTTCTAAATTTTGAATCATTCATCATCCAAATATTTTTTAGTTACACCCCCCTTGATTCCAACATCTATAAAATATATTAGGTTTTTGAATAATATATTTGACTATATATATTATTTTAATATGACAAATTCCTCTTAATGGAAAAAATATTTTCATTCTTTTTTCAATGATAATATTGATCCTTGTAAGGTAGAGCTAGGGTAATTTTTTTTCCAAAGAATAACTCATCTTTCAGGAGCCATGTCTTTGTTGGAAATTTTGAGTAATTATATTGTCATTGATGTCAAGTGTTAGATGCAAGGCAAAGTTCATCTCAGTGCAAGGAAATTGATAAAAAGAGGGTTAAAATATTTATATTTTAAGCCCAAGAGGTTTAGGACAAAGCTCCACATGTTTGGTTAAAAGGTTGAAGGCCCTGGTCTAAAAATCCCAAAGGAAGAAAGTGTCTAGGCTCAAAAAGGAAATAATATTATAATATTAAAGTTAAAAGGTTAAAGCCTAAGGATGCATTATAAAATAATTATAATATTTATATTATAATTTTTATATAACCCAAAGTGGGTTTGGCGCCAATATTCAAAAAAAAAATTAAAAAAACTTCCAAGAACCACCAACATCCTTAGCATGGTGGTAATCTTATTAATATAGATAATGTTTGATGCCCTATGGTATGTGTTCAATGCGCGATAAAACCAATCAATGTGATTTCTCCTGCATGCGCTTCGTGAGAAGAAAAATATATTTTTTTATCAAAGAGAAGGCATTGACTATTTTAATATAAGATCGTTCGATCTTATATTCGACCAAGTGGTTGGCCTAGCGATACACTGAGCAGTGTTAAGGCGCAGGGTAGATAGTAGGTTTTGTGTTTGAATCTGGGTGACGATAGTTTTATTCAATTTTTCTTGGTAAGGAATTTTTCGTGAGAATAAGGTGCAAGTCATACCTTTTAGTCCTTGTGTGGATGGTTGGCCTAGTGGTGGTCCATAGGGCGCTAGCACGTTGGCAGGCAGTATGTGTTGTGTTTGAATCTTCCTACTGTAGTTTCGGTAAGAATTGATTAAAATTTTAATTGCCTAAGGTTGAGGGTTAGGCACATGAGGTGTGTTTGATTATTTGAGCATCGTTGACTTAGGGAGGTATAAGGAGAAATAATTTTTAATTATTTCTTGCAATTTCTTTTGGAGAAAAATATTATGAAAATATATTTTTGTTGAAAAGTGATTTTGTGGAGTATTTAAGGTTGAATGAGAAAGGAGTTTTTGGGCTAAGTATTTTGTATGGTAAATGAAATCAATGATGCTATGGTCTTGTTGAAAAATTAAGGTGCATTAAAATATTTTATTTTAAGTAGGAGGTATAAGGTGTATAAGAAATTTATGTGTGTAATTTCTAGTTTGTTGTGTTGAGTATTATCATGCAAGAATATGAGTAATAAGGTGTTATAATGGTTTGATATTTTATAGTAATTTTTGTATGGTGAAATATCTTTTGAGGTGAAAACTCATGTGGATGTTTTGAGGAAGTATATTGCAATCTAACCCTTGAAGTGGCATTAGAAAAATAAGTTATTTGTGAGACAGGTTTTGAAGACATATCTCCATAAGAGCAAATTAAAAGGTATGGGCACATCATCCCTTGTTTAAAGTGTTTGTTGAAGTGAATGTTTTGGAATATAAGGTGGAGTGAAAAGCATTGTTTGATAAGTATTGTTGGAAATATTTGAGTGAGGATTTTGTGCTTCATTGTTGAATGTTTTGGAAACATTTAGGATAGAATTTGAGAATAATTTGTGCTTCTACTATTGAAAAAGAGTAAGACATTTGTGCTAGGTATTATGAACTACTTGTGCTAGGGTTAAATACAAGTTAGTGCGATTGATCTTTGAGAGAAAATTTACAAGAAATATAGATCAGTTTTGAGAAACAAGTTATACATTGTTTCGATTTGATTTGAAAGGGATTTTGCATGAGAAAGAGATTGGTTGATTGAGTGCAAGATTTGTGAGTTTAAAATATATTGAGTTTTTGATAGAGCATATCATTCTCTATATGTTCCAAAGGTTAAACAAATTCTAAGTAGAATTTGTCAGTGTGAAGAAAGGTTTTTGAAAGAGATTTAAGTTGTGTTTTGTATGCAATATTTGGAAATATTTAAAGTAGGTTTTGTGAGCAGCATTGAAGATAGATTTGAGCAAGTCTTTTGAGAAGACTTGAAGGAAAATTTAAGCAATTCTTGTGAAGACTTGAAACAAATTTGAGAGAAGGTTTGATTTATGATTTGTTCAAGCTTTGTATTAAGGTTTGGGGCAGATTTGAGACAGATTTTGGTGCATATTTGTGAGCAAAGTTAGAGCAGATTTATGCTAGACTTGGGATAGATTTTGGTGTAAATTTGAGATAGATTTGAGATTAGGCTTTGAAGGTGACAGAGCAGAGAGGACAAATGTCTCCAGTGGATAGAGGTCCATCAGCCAGGGCAGTGGTGATAGAGGTCTCTTATGGAGAGAGATCCACAAGCCAGAGCAGTGGGGACAGAAGTCTTCTAAAAGTTCACCAGCCATAGCAAAGAGGAAAGAGTTCTCCTATGGAGAGAGATTTACGAACCAAAGCAAGGGGAAAGAGTTCTCCTGTGGAGAGAGATCCATGAACCAGATCAAGGGGAAAGAGTTCTATGGAGTGAGATCCATGAACCAGTTGGGGAGATAGAGCTCTTATGTGGAGAGAGATCCATGAACCAATTGAGGAGATAGAGTTCTCTTGGATCAAGTTCCACGAACTAAAGCAAGGGGATAGAGTTCTCCTATGGAGAGAGATCCATGAACCAGAGCAAGGGGATAGAGTTCTCCTGTGGAGAGAGATCCACAAAGAAGAGCATAGGGAATTGGTGTCTCCTTTGGACAAAGGTCCATAAACATTGTAATATGGAATTGATTCCCAAGAGATTTATTGAGAAAATTTAGAAGAAATATTTTCTATGTGGAGTACCCCACATTGGGTGAACCATGTTAAATTTGTGTCTCTTATGTGTGATGATTTTTGCATTGCTTTGATTATTGCTATTGATATTGCCACTGATAATATTGTTTTGGAAAGAAAAGTAAAATTTGATCTTATATTGTTCACCCCCCTCTCGATATAAGCCTGTGTTCTTCAGTCTTTGCATAGAATTGTTCAATTCAAACAATTCTTGTGCCATTTTGTGCAAAATTTGAAGAGCTTTAAAATATGTGGTTATACAAAGAATCCAAGAAATATTAAGAGAGATACGACCATGTGAAGACAAATATCTAGAAAAAGGTCAATGTTAAAGAAGTTTTTTAGGAAAATATCTCATCTTTCGAGAATCATATCTTTGCAAAGTGTTGTCTGATTCATATGATCCTTGACCAATTTATGTGAAATTTCAAGATCTTTAAAATGAGTGGTCATATGAAGGAATTCGATCAATATTGATGGAGATACACCCCTATGAAGTTAGTCATCTAGAACAACGGCAGTGATAGTTTTTTGAGTTGAGAGAAACAAAATTACAAATATCTATTAGCTAGGGTTTGAATGATGAGAGGAGCAATGGAGGGCTAGGAAATTAGCGAGGTGGGACATTTTATTTGGACATAGAATTTTTCAGCTAAGTTTCTTTTTTTCCTTCATTATCTTAGAAGTTTTGCATGCAAATTATTGTAGGTTTGTTTTCAAATAATATAATCACTATAGGATATATTGGTAAATTTTAATAGATATTGATTTATAGTTTCCTTCTCATGGACTAATTTATAGCTAAATCCTTATAATCATCCCTAGTAGTAGAGGTTAGGAAGGACCTCACAAAGCAATGATCCTCATTGCTCAAAGATAAGGTAGTTATTGGTAAATTTAATGGATCTTGACCAAGGGCTTGGACTTTGAGAAAATGGATTGATAGGAGATGGAAGTCTCCAAAAGTGAGTCTATCCTTTTTTCCTAAAGGTTTCTTTCTAGCCAATTTTTGTTCTAGGTAGGAAATATATAGAATCCTAAAAGAGGGTCCTTAGTTTATGGGAAGAGCATGACTCTTCCTTTCCCACTGGTATGAAGGCTTTGCATCTAAAAATTTAAATCTATCCCTAGTACCAATTTAGGTCAATATGTATGGATTACCTATTGAATTATAGGAAATGGATACCTTCAAGACAATAGGCAACATTTTGGGATAATTCCTTGATATTTCAAGAACTACAAAAGGACTCTATGTCCAAATAAAATGTCATGAAATTCTATTGGTCAATATTCAGGTCTAGCAAAAGGAGTCTATGTCCAAATAAAATGGAAGGAGCAATGGAGGGCTAGGAAATTAGTGATGCGGGACATTTTATTTGGACATAGAATTTTATTTGGAAATTAGTGTGGTAGGACTTGAATATTGGTCATGACTGATATAAGTAAACCTTTACCAAAATCAATCATTCTTAAGTATGGGGGTAAGTTGTGAATCCAAATAGTGGATTATGAAAATATATATTTTAAATGTACAAGATGTCATGAGGTAGGGTATATTGAGAGATCATGCCCTAAAAAAAGTCTAGCAAAAACATATGTAGAAAACCGCAAGAGAAACTTACAAATGGATATGGATGAGGATGGTTTTGAACTTTCAAAAAATAGGTCTTGGTATATGAAAGTAAATAAATAGTGGAGACCGATAAGTAAGGATATTGGAAGAAATACTAATTCTTTCAAGGCTTTAGCCTATGAAAATAAAGTAGATCATAGCTTAAAGGATATGGTAGAATAGGATTAGAAGATTGATAAGGAACTATCTACTCAATATGATCCCTATTTAGAGATGAACATTCATGCTTAATCTAAGGAATGTGTCTCATCAGATTTTGAAGACTCTCTTGAAGTACCATGCCCCATACAAGAGAAGGAGAGTGGTAGACAAAACATAGTGTTAAATGTTTATACCTCTACCATTAATAAGGAAATACTAGAAAATGAGCAGGATAAGTCAAAAGCTTCCTTAATAGAGCTAGGAGAGAATAAATATAATGAAAAGTATGAATCTAATTTGTAGGAGGGGCCAATATCCCCTAATGATAAATGATTACCATCTCATGAAAAATAAGGGGTGTGATTACAATGGTCCAAGTTTTTTACTTTTGAACAACTTTGAAGGGATTGGCCTAATTAGGAGGGTGTTGATCACTTTATTGGGCAACTAGTTTGGATGGGTTCTACCATCCTACCTTTGGAATATCTAGAAATAAAGAAACAACCAAATTTTCAATAAAGAAAAGAAGGATACTCTCTATATTTGGCAAATGACCATTGCAAACTTAGTTGAATTAGTCCAACAACTCCTTAAACACCCCCAAGACTCCCACCAAAGATGGGATCAAGTGATGCAAAGATTGAAGATTAACTATTTTAAGGGCAACCAACTTAAAGGGAATGTGAGTAATCAAAATATGGATAGAACAAGGAATTGGCAACTTTCTCCTAAGGATTTTGAAAAAGTCAATACCGATGGAGCCTCTAGGGGGAACCATGGAAAAGCTAGTGCAAGAAGAATTGGTAGACTTTTAGATGGTTCCCGATATTCACTTTTGCTGAGAATTTGGGTATCCTTTCCAATAACCTTGTTGAGGGGTATGGTATCCTTAGAGGCCTTCGAGAGGCTAATAAGATCATATGGAAAAAGTTATTGGTTAAATACGACTCTCAAGTCATGATTCATTTGTTGAAGACTCCTAAGAATAATAAGATTGAAGGGAGAATAAAAAGAATTATTGAGAAGATTCAATTAATCCAAATGGGATTTTTAAAAGTTGAATACAATTATGTGGTCAATGAACAGAACAAGAGTATTGATGCTTTAGCTATTTGGGTATTGGACAAAGGTGATCTTACTTACTACAACCACCCTCCGAGATGGTGGGATTCGTAAATAAGGTAAGCACTTCTTCCTATCATTTATTTTGATGGCTTTAGTACTAGAGGTACCTAGTTCCTTTTTTCTTTGTTTTTGCTTCTCTTTGGTTCGGTGAGGGTATTTTAGTTCCCTTGCTCAGACTGATCATTCTTATGTTTTATTTTTTGATTCTTGCCTGAATAGCCTTTTGGTATAGAAAGACCAAACTTGTATTATATTTTTTCCTCCTTTTTTATTTTTTGGTGTGTGTGTTGTTTTGTTTTGTTTATTTTTGTGTTTTTTGTTTGTGTGTGTGTGTGTATGTGTGTGTTTTGTTGTGTTGTGTATGTATGTTGTTTTGTGGTTTTTTTGTGTGTTTTGTGTTTTGTTGTTGTTTGTTGTTTTTTATGTTTTTTGTTGTTTTTATGTTTTTGTGTTTGTTTTGTGTTTTTTGTTTTCTTTTGTTGTTTTGTATTTTTTTATTTTTTATTTATTATTGTTTTTTTGTGTTTTTTTGTGTTTTTGTGTTTGTTTGTTTGTGTTTTTGTATTTGTTTGTTTTTGTTTTTGTTGTTTAAGGTATGCTCTTTGAGTGTGTCGAAGGGAGTAGGCCAAGTGAAATCCTTGGGCATTTTTGGTGGAATAGATACCCCTACCTCCTTAGGACTTATTCGAAAGTGGCATCCCAATTGGGGTGTTTTCCACAAAAAATAGGCAAAGGTGTATCAAGGACTTATTCGAAAGTAATAAGCATAATATTCTTTATATCTAGGAAACTAAAATGACAAAGGAAAAAATTTTCAAAACTATGAAAGAAATATAGGCAAGGTGTGAATGGGATGTTTTGGATTTAGGAAGAGTGATAGGGGGAATCTTAACATGTTGGAATCTAGTTAGAACCTCTTATAAAACCATTCATAAAACTATGTATTAGATAGCCTAATTAGTGACATGGTACTTTGTAGATATTCATTTTATCCTTATTAATGTCTATGGACTGACAACTCAATCAAGAAAATCATAAGTATGGAGTGGGATTGAAGCCTTTATGAGAAATAAAGACCAAGAAACCTGATTCATGATCATAGAAGATTTTAATACCATAA
Organism: Wollemia nobilis; assembly: GCA_028583015.1. NCBI lineage: Eukaryota > Viridiplantae > Streptophyta > Pinopsida > Araucariales > Araucariaceae > Wollemia > Wollemia nobilis. The sequence continues at coordinate 121,990 of JAQPPZ010014744.1, forward strand.
CTAAGCTGGATGAAAATTTTGAAGGAATTAGTAAAATAACCCAAAGTATGAGATATTTCTCAACTTATATTCAAAACAATAATCTATGGGAGGTTGATTTTGAAGAGGACAACTATACATAGATCAACAACAGGACAGGCCAAAAGTTGATAACAAGAGAATAAGACAAATGTTTACTCTCATATCATTGGCTAGATGAAGGAACTTGTTCTATAATTAATACATTGGTAAGGATTAGTTTATATCACTAACTAATAAGAGTTAAAATGGTGATAAGTGTAGCGACCCTGAGGAAGTGGCACATTATCCACTACTTCTATTCGCGAATATTATTTTTCTTATTCATATTTAATCATGCATTAAATGAAAGATACAACCGAAATACAAATAAATGAATAGATAATGCTTTTTATTGCTTTTTCTCAAGTTTGGTTACATATAGATCCCTCTAAGGGATTCCCTTCGTTTGATACATATTTTACAAAGTAGGGCAACGGATGTATGGTATCCCCTCGCAAGGGGTGATGCACTCTCGCAAGCTTCCTAGTGGCGTACATTGAACTATATGAGGGCTTACAGATACCTCCTTCTCAGGTCTTGTTCCTAGAGGGATCCTTTTGCTCTCGTATGTTGATAACCTATCCAGTGAACCTGTAGTCCTGCAAGCATGAAAGCAACAGTAAACACTCAGCTATCCGGGATTACCTCTCCGGATGAGGTTGTTAGCAATAATCCTAATGATAAATAGAAATATGCTCAATGAAAATAGAAACTAATGCTATAAATGCAAGTAAATGCGAGAAACCAGATCTATGCTAATGGCATAAAAACATGTAACAAACTAAATAAAGGAAACTAATGCTAAGAACCCTAGACTAAGCATGTGGGTCACTTTTCGAGATAGTGGCCGCTAAGATGAAATCCTATTAGTATTGCTCCAAGGCTATAGATCTAGGATTATTATTGAAGTTGAAATGATGGTCATTTATGCACGATGTGTTGAATATCCTCTAGATGATAACCTCTCAATTGGCCAACACTTCATTGCTCCAAAAAGGTGCTCCATTATGCTCTCCAATCCGATAGGGCTTTGCTATAATAAAAGCTCTCCAAGTCTCTAAAATCTCTCCCAAAGTCTTTGGATTCTATCTAATTTGATCATTAATTTATGCCTTGGTGCCCTTAGTTCTGCACCTTATAATGTGTTTGAAGCCCTAGGTCAATGTCCAAACCCTAGGACTGAATTTTTCATGCACACTGGATGTTAGCATGAGAAGTTTTGTCTTTGTCTGCCCTTGAGGGCCAGTTAACTAGTGTCTAAATCAAGACATGAGTCTCTCATATAGACTAGTTGTGAGGAATAATGTAAAGTTATCCTCACTCGAATTTATTGCATGCAAACTGCCACTTCTGCTCGTGATTAGGCTGATTTGACTGCAAATTATTTTTTAGGGTTTAGCCACTATCATCTGCAGTGACTAAGGTTTGGCCGCTTTGAGCTTCAGTGGCTAGGATCGAGCCACTTTGGTTCATAGCGGCCAGGCTTGGATGGGCTAAGACTACCCCAAATGAGTGGTAAAATTTAATTTTGACACTTGGAAGGTCCCAAGGTTTAGTCACATGGTCTATGAATGTGCCCACATGAGTAGTTCTCCTAAACATGACATGTTTTAGGTGTCTATAGATGTCCCTTTTTGTGATGCATTATGTGGAAAAACATAGCACGGAGCAAAAACGTAGACTGCTATGTTTGTAGGGTGTATGATGATCATTGATCTGATCAACACTAGATGGCCTAATCATGTAAGACGATACACACCCTTGAATCATTGCTTCAACATACCGAAAGGCTTAACTTAGCATAGGGTTTGCACATATTCACTTGCACTCATTTCTCAAACATAATCGGGTAGCTTATGTCGCTACAATGAAATCCGATCGGAGGAGAGATACAAACTAAAAATATCATATTTTGCTTATGAACCCAACAAACAAGGGAAATTTTGTAAGAGTTGTATGCAATGATTCGTAGGATGAACGCAATTTTGATATGATTGAGTGATCTTTGGTTGAATTTGATTATGATTATTTGAAGATTTGAACTACCCCCTCACACAATGAATTGGTGAGGGAAGGGCAATGAATGAAGCGATCAGTCGCTTAACCACCCTGACTAGTTTTGGTTCCTTTCTAGTGTTTGTTCTTTTAATAGGAAAACCCCCATCCAAGTGCGATTTCAACATTTTTGATAATCATTCATCCCTATCTCGGGGAGCGGTCCAACCATAAATAGCCTTCTTAGGGAGTTAGAATGAGAAATTCTATTTAGGCTTTGCATTGAATCACTTGGCTCAGTGTTATAATGCCATAAAGGAGTTAGGATGATTCCATTGCACTCGTGGAGCAGTCTGACCATCTTGGTCTTCTTCGAGATTGAGGAGGCACATCATAATTCCAAAATTAATAATTTGCCCCAAGTAGCCCTATGGTAACTTACTCATCTCACCGAATTGCATGGAGTGCAAGTCGCTACAACTGTTGATTTGATAGATTAGGTAACTAAATATGAGGCGTCCTTGAGATTTTATTTTTGTGATTTTTTTGTTATTTTGAGCATTGTGATGATCATGAGTCATCAAAATGTGCTTATTTGATTTTTTGTTATTCCCCCTGAAAGGAATTTTTCTGTATTTGCATGTGTTGTTGGCCGTTGTCAGATCTAGCGACCCACAAATACCTATTTTTAGTCGCTCTTGACCTCAACAACCAAGAAGTGCGGGCCACTAACGACAGCAGCAGTCGAGGCATAACTTTGGGAAATATAAAAGTAGCCTAGGATTTTGACTTTTCATTCTTCCAGCTGGTGATTTGCTTTTCAGAGCTCTAGAGAGAAAGTGACATTTGTGACTTGGAGTGTTGTTGTGTTGAGGATTATGGCTACGCAGGGTGAGGCATCTTCGAGTGGAGGATCCGAAGCTTCTCAGGTACTCTTTGAAACCCTTAACCTTGCTTGCTTTTTTTGGTAAAATGAACCACACTAAGTAATCGGTAAACAAACCTCATTAAACTTGTTGGCAACGAACCAAACCCGTAGATAGGTTTAGTTTAGGAATTTTTTTGGTGGGCCTGCCCCTTTTTTGTATTTTTATAAATTTTTTGGTGTTTTTGGCCTAGGGCATACACGTTTGTCGCATCGCCCATCGGCCACTGCCACACAAAATGGTCATTTTGGCCCACAACTTGGCTATTGTCGATGGCAGCGGCCTGTTCAAAACCTAACGATCAAAAATCTGACCGTTGGGGGCTTGGCCATTGTCAGCCTCAACAACCAATTTTTGGTCATTGTAGGTGAAAGCGGCCAGGCAACCTTAGGCAATTTTTTTATTTTTTTGCATTTTTGAGATGATTAATTGATTTTTTTGAATTTTTGAGTTGCTTTTATGAAATTGGTTGCATGACTAGGTGCATTTATTCCTCTTTCACTTAGACTTAGGATAGTCTATCATTACTTGCACTGTTTTTCATGTTTTATTGTAATTTATGCCTTAGATGCACTGTAGTCATACCTTGATTTTTGTCCTTAGATTCTTTTTGCTCGGGCTTGGGACCCAAAGCTCTTAAATGACCTCCTACCACTCATGGATGACACAGACTAGGCATTTTTTAAGGCCTGTAGATTGTAGTATGTGACCAGGCTACCCCAAATTATGTTAGATCAGGCCTATCTCATGGCCCTGGCTCACTGATGGGATCTCCAAACTAATACCTTCCACCTTCCTACCGGTGAGATGACTATCACATCAGAGGATGTATACATAATTTTTTGGATCCCTTTTGATGGAGTGGCCATCGTTTCTTCGACCACTAATGACCGCGAGGTAGTCTTTGCTCGGGTGTTCGGGAGGCATGTTGTGAACGCCTTCAAGGAACTTGCTCATGTTTAGTGATTCAAGCTCCATTCCCTTATTTTCTTCATTTTATTTGGGATACTTGCTCATGTTTAGTGATGAAAATCATTGTTTATTTTTGATTGATTTTTCTTTTTGAGCAAGGGATTCATGTAGTGATGATAATCACTATTTGCTTTGTTTTTGTGCTTTTTGGTACTTTGAACTATGATTTTTGGAATCTTGAATTTTTCTTTATTTTGGGATTTTTGCTCGTTTTGATTTAAGCAAGGGATTTAACTGGGCAGGATGGAGCTTGTCCTCTTGCCAATTCTCAACACCTTTGAACCGGTCACACAGGGGGATAAGCAAGGAAGATCCTTTTCGCTTAAGGTAAACTAGACCACTTTTGCAGCTTTCATATTTCCCTTGCACCAGGTAGGATTTTAATGTGTCACTTAGTGATGGAATCCTAAATATCTAAGGCATTATAATGACTATACCTCACCATCTACTAATCAAGATGGCTTCCCATAAAAACTGATAAGACCACTAGATATGGTTGAATGATCGAAAAACCTCAACCTATTCTATGTAGCAATAGGATATGGTTGTGTTGAAAAACATAGTTACACACATGGATGAATGGATGAATATGGATTTGAGTATTTGTGGTTGTGATACAAACTATGGCATCATTTACAAGAGTGTGATCATAACATATGCAAATGCAATGGATATGAATGTTTGATGCAATGCAACTATGTGGATGCAAATGTTTTTGTATTTTTTATTTTTGCATTGTTTTTGTGCTTTTGATTATTTTGTATTATTTTTGTATTTTTGATTATTTTGTATTGTTTTTGTATTTTTTATTTTATTTTGACCAAAGGGCTTATCGTGCCTTTGGGGCTTTTAGGGGTTGACCAAGTGGCATGAAGATACCCTTGGAGAATTTTTGGTTATGTTGACCAAGCGACGTGAAGATACCCTTGGAGCCTTTTTGATGGAATTTGACCAAGCGGCTTGGATACCCTTGGAGCATTTTTTATTAAGGTGACCAAGCAGCATGAAGATACCCTTGGAGCATTTTTTATTAAGGTGACCAAGCGGTGTGAAGATACCCTTGGAGCATTTTTATGGAATTTGACCAAGCGGCTTGGATACCCTTGGAGAATTTTTGGTTATGTGACCAAGTGACGTGAAGATACCCTTGGAGAATTTTTGATTAAGGTGACCAAGCGGCGTGAAGATACCCTTGGAGCATTTTTGATTGAGGTGACCAAGCGGTGTGAAGATACCCTTGGAGCATTTTTGATTAAGGTGACCAAGCGACGTGAAGATACCCTTGGAGCATTTTTTATTAAGGTGACCAAGCGGCATGAAGATACCCTTGGAGCATTTTTATGTTTTTAAGATTTGTTTGTATTTTCGTTGCTTTATATTGTTTTTGTATTTTTGACATATTTGAATGTTATTGTATTTTATGTATAAAATACCTTCAAGTGAATGATATTGAGAGGCTCAGGCTCTTCAACACCATCCAAAGATGTGAGGCGATATGCTCCAGGCCCAACATTTTTTGAGATTATGTATGGACCTATCGAATTTGCCATAAATTTGTCTTGCAAGTGCGGTGACAGATTTGAGTTCTATTGGTTTTCTTTGAGCACAAGATCCCCAACTTTGAATTCTCTTAAGTGGAATTTACTATTGTAAGCTCATGCAAGGTGATTCTGATAAATGCAGAGATGCTCTAAGGCATTGACTCGGCGTTCATCAAGAAGCGTTAAATGATCAAGGTGGCCTTTGTAGTAAGTGTGAACACTTAATATTGTTAAGTGGTTATTTAGTGTTTAGGTTAGGTTAGAGTTGTCGGCTAATTGTTTATGTCGGCAAGATGTTTTTAGATTAAATTCTTCTATTCCCTTATCCCTCCATTCTCTCCTTTATTCCCTCTTCCTCCTTATCCCTCCAACTCCCTTTCCCCTTATTCCTCCAACTTCCCTTCCTTTCCTCTCCGTCGACTTCCTCCCTACTCTCTCCATATAAATTAGTCGCGATTTCTTATGTTTGAGTGTTGTAATGGCTGCGTGAAGGTTAATGCAATTTGATTAATTTGAGTTTATTTTATTGTTAATCTATCCTAGTGCCACCTGGTTTGATTTCGATATTTGGTATCAGAGCCAACCGGGCAAGCGTGCATGGGCACGAATCTCGAGGTCACACGGGCATGATTCTTGGTGATCGGATCGAGGAGGTGGTAGAGCTGGGCATGCATTTTGAGGTGACACATGGCAGAGCAGTCGTAGAGCGGACAGCTGACGTGGACATGTAGATCGAGGTGTTGAGGTGGATGTTGAGGTGGCGACAACCGACACGTGGCGAGGTGTTGACAGAGAGCTGACGTGGCGGTCGACGTGGCGAGCTGAGGTGACGTGGCGGTCGAGTGTGCGGTGACGAGGCAAAACTTGGTTTGTCCACGTGGCGGACGTGGATTCGTCTGAGGGTGATACGTGGCGAACGCAGATTGGTCGAGCAAGCATAGTGGTGAGGAGCGATTTCCCGAAGGCAATCGAAAGTTAATGCGCCTTCGCGCATATTTGAAGGCTTGTTAGCCTTCCTCCCACTGCATGTGGGATAAATCCACTTGTTTTTTTTTTTAAATCTTCGCCCGACGACGGTATAAGGAACAGGTGGTTCCGTTCCTTACCCGTCGAACCCTGTAGCGCAGTCGGTTGTGTTGTGTGCTGGCGGAGGAGAGGTCCCGGGGTCGAATCCCGTCGGGAGTTAAAACAAAATTTTTTGTTTTTTTTTAAATCTCCGGACGTCGATGAATTTAAAACGGCGGACGTCCCCTTTTGTCTCACCGGCGCCGCGTGGTGTAGCGGCTAGTTGCTGCGGGTAGGACGCGGAGGTCCTGCGTTCGAATCCCGTCGGGGATTTCGCGATGAAAAAAAAACAAAAGGTTTTTTAATTAAATTTTTTCCTTATTTGATTTTTTAATTAAAGTTTTTTAACTATTTAATAATTTTTATTTATATTTTTTATTAAGTTTTTTTAAAATAAACTTTTATTTAAAAAAACTAATTTAAAATATATATAAAAAATTGTTAAAATTTTTTAAAGGGCTTTATTAAAACAAATTTTGAAAAATTGTTTAAAAAAAAAGGGTGAAAAGTTTTTTTTAGCATCATTATTGTAACCCAGTGCATGCGGTGAAATTTTTGGGTAGATGATTCGGTCATCTGGATGCTATTATGCATTGCTCTCTCTGTTGAGAAGAGAGAATCCTGATTCCTTTGACAGGAAAGTCCAGCAGAGTGGACTTCATACTGTGTTTTGTCAGTTGGAAAACCAAGTGATTGCACATCAGAGAAAACCAGATTCTGGATACGAGGCGGATTCTGAAGATAATATCTTCGGGCAAAGAGTAGTTGAATCCGAGACGGTTGAAACAGTACCTGAAGGACAATCAAGTGACAGTTATACTCCTGCAGTGCTTGAAGTTGAAACGAGTGAGAGCTATACACCTCGCTCTCTTGATCTAGAACCAGCAGAAGCAGAGGAAAAAGAACCAGTGGAGGTGAAACCTGCAATTGAAGAACGAGTTGTTCTCAAAAGGCATCTTGAGCCAGCAGCAGTAGCAAAAGAAGTCATTATCATCAGTGACGACGAAGCAGACAACTTCACCTTTCCAGTTTTGGGAAATCCTCAAGAAGAAGAACGCCAAATCAGTGAGCATTTTAAGAAAGCTAGATTTGATTTAAATCAGTAAATCAGTAATCTATTTTGTACTTCTTTGTACAGTTTGTTTGAAGTTGAAATAAAAGTTGCTTTCTAAAATGGCTTCCAATACTAGTTTACCAATCCCTGAATTCAATGGTGGTGATTACGAGTATTGGTCAATTAAAATGAAAACCCTGTTGATTGGCAAAGGTCTTTGGGATGTGATTGAAGAGGGATATACTGAACCTTCGACTGCTGAGTGGGCAGTTTTGAGTGGTGCTTGATAAAAGGGCTAGAAAAGAAGCACAGAAGAATAATTCTTTTGCCCTTTATCACATTCACGCCACCCTTGATAAAAGTATTTTCCCTAGAATAGCTTCTTTTAAAACTGTTGAATCTGCTTGGAATGCTTTACAAGAAAGTTATAGGGGTAGTGACCAAATCAAACAAGTTAAACTCCAAACCTTGAAAAGAGAGTTTGAAACTCTTAAAATGCAAGAAAATGAAAAGGTTGGTGATTATTGCGTGCGTGTGAAAGCCGTAGTAGATAAGATGGTCACTTTAGGAGAAGATGTAAAGCCTGAAGTTATAGTGAAGAAAGTGTTGAGAACACTTCTTCCTAAGTGGAATTCGGTAGCCATCATTATAGAGGAATCTAAAGACCTAACTTCTCTATCTTTTGAAACCCTCATTGGCTCACTTCTCTCACATGAGGAGAGATTACAACCATCTCCTTCCACAAGTTATGGAGGAGATGATAAAGCCTTTGCTTCTCAAGAAGGCAGAGGTAGAGGTCATGGCAGAGGAAAGTCTAGAGGAAGAGGCAGAAATAATCGAGAGAGGTGGAACTCCTAACGAGAGGAGGAAATCAGAACAGAGGAGGATTCTCAAACAACGAGTGAACAACAACGAGAATAGAGGAGGACAACAAAATAGAGGGAAACAATCGGGGAGAGGTAAAGGAGGAGATAAGTCAAAACAATCTTGCTACAATTGTGGCAAACTTGGCCATTATGCTCGTGATTGTTGGACTAAGACTTCACGAGGAGCTAGTAGCAGCCAGAGCAGTCAGTTTGGAAACTTTGGAGAAGAGGAAGAGGCCACAAATCTCTTTCTCTCATATGGTCAAGCAGATCAAAACATGAATGATACATGGATCTTGGACACTGGGTGTTCAAACCATATGAGTGGCAAAGAAGAGCTCTTTGCTACTCTAAATTCCTCCTACAAATCCAACATCAAATTGGGAGATGATAAATCATTGGCAGTCGAAGGCATTGGAGCTATGGCAGTTCCAACTAAAGAAGGAGTCAAACAAGTAAGTGATATCTATTATACACCCCATCTCCAACATAATATTTTAAGTGTTGGACAAATGTTAGAAAAGAACTACAAGTTGCTTTTTGATGAGGGTAAATGCACTATTTTTGATAAAAATAACAATAATAGAATCATTACTCAAGTGCCAATGTCAAAGAATAGATTGTTTCCTTTAAAGTTTGGCCAACCAGGGGGAGATAAGTTAGCAAGTGTTGCTATTTCCAATCCAAGTGTTCTATGGCACTTGAGATATGGCCATTTGAATTCTGCTAGTTTGAAAATGCTAACTTCCCAAGCCATGGTCACTGGACTTCCTAAAGTTCAGGATGGTAAAGAAGTCTGTGAAGGGTGTGCTCTTGGAAAGCATGCCAGATCAAAGTTTCCTCATGGACAAGCATGGCGGGCCAACTATCCACTCCAGCTAGTGCATACCGACATCTGTGGTCCGATGCGGACACGAGTCCGGGTAACAACTCTTACTTTCTACTCTTTATTGATGATTATACTAGAATGTGCTGGATATATTTTTTGAAACATAAGGATGAAGCATATGAATGTTTTCTCGATTTCAAAACAAGAGTTGAAAGTGAAAGTGGACATTTTGTAAAATGTCTTCGATCAGATAGGGGAGGAGAATATTCCTCTAATGAGTTTGTGAATTTCTGTAAGCAACATGGCATTAAGAGGCAGTTCACTGCTGCCTACACTCCACAACAGAATGGTGTCGCAGAGAGGAAGAATCGCACCATTGTGGAGATGGCAAGATCTATGCTTCGAGACGAAGCATTTGACTAATTCATATTGGGCAGATGCAGCCAGGACCAACGTATATATCTTGAACAGAAGTCCTACTTCAAGTTTGAAAGGACGGACACCTTACCAAGCATGGTATGGTAAAAAGCCAAATGTTAAGCATTTCGAGTGTTTGGCTCACTGGCCTATTCTCACATTCTTGATGAGCTTAGGAAGAAGCTCGATCCAAAGAGTCAGGCATGTATCTTTGTAGGATACTGTGAGAATACAAAAGCTTACAGACTCTATAATCCCCGGACTAGAAAGCTTGTGATTTCCAGGGATGTAATTTTTGATGAAGGGGGAGAATGGGGTAAGCCCCAAATATTCAGTGATGTTGAATCCATTGATGTAGTTTCTCAGCAGGTGCAACCACAGACACCACAGAAAGGAAAGCAGTCTCCTCCAACAAGTCCAAGTTCATCTTCTGATTCTTCTTCTTCACCAAGTCCTTCTCCACAGCGATCTGTACGTTCCTCACCAATGGACATTGATTCTCCATCCAAAGGTAAGAGAACTCTACAGTATCATCCATCATCTCAGATGTTGGATAAAAAATTTTCAAGAAGATACACTAGGAGTCAAGCTAGTGAAATGGATTCTGTTTTACACAGATTAGAAAGTATGCACTTGTATGGTGATGATGTCTCCCAGCAGGAACCTAGGGGAGATCAAGTTAACTATGCTTTGTTAACTAGTGCACAACTTGAACCTTCTAGTTATGAGAAGGCATGTACTCAAAAAATTTGGCAAGATGCCATGAAAGAGGAGATAACCTCTATAAAAAACAACGACACTTGGGAGCTGGTAAAGCTTCCTAAAGGCAAGAAATGTGTTGGATGTAAGTGGGTCTACAAGACCAAGTTTAATGCTGATGGTAGCATTGAAAGGCACAAGGCGAGACTAGTTGCAAAGGGATTCACTCAAAAATATGGAGTTGATTATGAAGAGACTTTTGCTCCTGTAGCCAGACAGGAGACTATTAGAACAGTTCTTGCCTTAGCTGCAAATAAGGGATGGAAAGTCCAACACATGGATGTGAAAAGTGCATTTCTAAATGGTTACTTGACAGAAGAAGTGTATGTTGAGCAACCACAAGGATTTGAGGAAAAAGACAAGGAACATCTTGTTTACAAACTGAAGAAGGCACTTTATGGCCTCAAGCAGGCACCACGAGCTTGGTACTCACGCATTGATGGGTACTTCAAAGAATTTGGGTTCACCAGAAGTAGAAATGAACCCACTCTTTACTACCTACAGCAAGGAAATGACATCCTCATAGTTTGCTTGTATGTGGATGATCTCATATTCATGGGTAGTAATGAAAAACTGAATATGAAGTTCAAACACTCCATGATGGAGCAGTTTGAGATGAAATATCTTGGCTTAATGCACTAATTCCTTGGAATGGAGGTTCATTAGTCAGATACGGGGATCTTCATCTGTCAACATAAGTATGTTTGGGACATGCTTAATAAATTTGCTATGGAGCATTGCAAACCAGTTGCAACTCCGGTTGGACATGGGATCCAATTAAGCAAAGATGATGGAGCATCAAAAGTTGACGTGACCACTTTCAGAAGCATGGTTGGGAGTTTGATGTTTCTCGCCAACACCAAACCTGATATTCAGTATGTTGTTTCTCTTGTCTCTCGATTTATGTCTAACCCTTCCGAGTTGCATTTGCGAGCAGCTAAGAGAATTCTTAGATATGTAAAGGGTACATGGGATTTTGGAATCCATTACCATAAATGTAACACTATCAAGCTTGTAGGCTTCGGTGATAGTGATTGGGGTAGCAACATTGATGACAAAAAATCAACCTCGGGGAACTATTTTAGTCTGGGTTCGGGACTAATAACTTGGAGTTCCTAAGAAGCAGACAGTAGTAGCACTATCTTCAATAGAAGTTGAGTATATAGCGGTCACTCATGCTAGTACTCAAGCTCTATGGCTACGAAAGGTATTAGAAGAACTTGGAGAGCAGCAAAGTGGTCCAACAAGGTTATTTTGTGACAACATTAGTGCCATTCAGTTGGCATACAATCCTGTCCACCATAGTAGATCAAAGCATTTTGATATGAAGTACCACTTCATCAGAGATATGGTGGAAACTGAAACTGTTGAGCTTCACTATTGCCCCACTTTGGAGAATGTTGCGGACATCTTCACCAAGGCGTCGGCTAAAGCTCAATTTGTAAAGCTGAGAGACTGTATTGTCAGACCTCTCAACTTTAAGGGGGAGAATGTAGCAAGTGTGAACACTTAATATTGTTAAGTGGTTATTTAGTGGTTAGGTTAGGTTAGAGTTGTCGGCTAATTGTTTATGTCGGCAAGATGTTTTTAGATTAAATTCTTCTATTCCCCTTATCCCTCCATTCTCTCCTTTATTCCCTCTTCCTCCTTATCCCTCCACCTTCCTTTCCCCTTATTCCTCCAACCTCCCTTCCTTTCCTCTCCGTCGACTTCCTCCCTACTCTCTCCATATAAATTAGTCACGATTTCTTATGTTTTGGGGTTGTAATGGCTGCGTGAAGATTATTGAAATTTGATTAATTTGTGTTGATTTTATTATTAATCTATCCTAGTGCCTTGTCGTGCGCTGTCATCATCTATGAAGTCCTTCAATGCTATGCGTAGGGTTGGAATTTCCAACTCTAGGGGCATGATGGCCTCAATGCCATATACAAGTGAAAATGGTGTTGCCCCAGTGGGCGTCTGCACACTAGTCCTGTATACCCATAATGCAAGAGGTAATTGCAGATGCCAGTCCTTATGATTATCTTTCACCGTCTTCCTCAAGATGGAGACTATTGTTTTGTTTGAGGCTTCTACTTGCCCATTTGCTTGCGGATAATAGGGTGTTGAAAAACTATGCTGAATATGGTATTTGTTCATCAAAGCACACACATTTTTGTTCTTGAAATATGGCCCATTATCCGATATTATTTTTGAAGGGACCCCAAAATGACTTATGATATTGTGGAGTATAAACTCTGCAATCCTTGGTCCAGTTGTTGATGTCAAGGGGATCGCTTCGACCCATTTGGTGAAGTACTCAGTGGTCGTTATGATGAATGTGTGTCGGCCTAAGGATGGGGGTGAGATCTTCCCAACTAAGTCTAGTCCCCACTACGAGAAGGGCCATGCTGCCTGGATGGGTTGCAAGGCTTGTGATGGCAAGTATGTGAGGTTTGCATGATGTTGGCATTTAACGCATTTCTTGACATACTCACAATAGTATTTTTCCATAGTGGACCAATAGTAACCCATTCTCAAGATGCGCTTAACGATAGCCATGCCACTAAAGTGACCACCACACGTACCATCATGAGCCTGCAAAATTGCCTAGGATGCTTCCTGAGGCTCAAGACAACGAAGGAGCATTCCATCATAACCTCATATATAAAGGATCTCTCCTAGTAAGATGTACCTCATCACCTTCTATTTAAATGCTTATCTTTCAACATGTGATAGGCCTTGTGGTACCATTCCAAGCTTTAGGAAATCCCATAATTGGGAAAGCCAATCCTGATAAGCCACAACTTCTATGGATAAAATGACATGTTCCTCCTATGATCCAAAATTTGTGAACACATATTGAGAAAAAACCCTGTGGTGAATGGTTGTACCACACTCTATAGGACCTTGAGAGATCAAATATCCCCAAGGTGTCGTTTGCAAGAAATATCTAGCTTTGAAGGACCAATCCTGATTTGGTTCGATCTAGATCATGTTGATTGACTCTTGATTGTCAATAGCCTCACGTTGTATCGTTGAGTGCACGAGCACTTTAACATGAATGGTTGTGAAATCAGCAGATGGATTCTGAGGGATTAAGGATCCCAAAGATGCCATGGTGTCTACAAATCTTTTTGATATACGAGGGATTGCCTTGATGTCATACCATTCCAGTCGGGCTAGGTAAGTGTCAACAAGCTCCTTGTAAGATTTCAGGAGTGGGCACCTACATTGGAACAATCCTTTGACTTGATTAACTATGAGCAAGGAGTCACCAAAGATTCAATATTTTAATGCCCATTGCAATGGTTGTTTGGAGTCCCAATATTAGGGCCTCATACTCTGTGTTATTGTTTGTGCAAGGGAAGTCTAGTTTGAATGATAAGGGCAATGGAGCATCCTGTAGTGTGATAAATACTATCCTTGATCTACCCCCTTGCTCGCACTTCAAACCATCGAAGAACAATGCCATATCTCTTTCTTTCTTAGGTTCTTTGAGTTCCGGTGGATCTGATAATGCAAAGACTGCATCATCAAGAAATTCTATGGTGAGAGGCTTGCTATCCTAAAGAGGTGCCTCTGCTAATTGATCTGCTATGACTTGTCCCTTGATGGAATTTTGGCTTATGAACTCTAGATCAAATTCTATCAATAGCATGATCCACTTTGCAGTACGTGTATTGTGATAGGTCTTGTTCATCATGTACTGCAAAGGATTTTGTTTGGATATAACGTAGGTCGTATGGCTCAACATGTAGTGTCACAACTTTTTGGTCGCAAAGACCACTACCAAACACAACTTTTCTACATACGCATATCCTAGCTCATAACTCACCAAGGTGTGACTGATGTAATATACGGCTTGCTCTTTATCTTGTGCATTCTTTTGGGCCAACATGGTGCCCAATGCAAAATCGATAGTCGATATGTATAGTAAAAATGGTACGTCTGGCCTTGGTGGAGCCAACACTGGCGGTGTTGCCAGGTAAGTTTTGATCTCTGCAAAGGCTTGTTGGCACTCTTCATCCCAATGAAACGGGACATCCTTGCATAGCAATCGGTTCATGGGTCGACACTTGTCTGATAATTGAGCAATGAATCATTTTATGGATGCTACCTTGCCTTGTAGGCTTCTTAACTCCCTAATGTTGGTAGGGGCGACCATTTCCAATATAGCCTTTACCTTTGTAGGATCGACTTCAATGCCTCTCTTAGAAATGATGAACCCTAAGAGCTTACCAGAAGTTATGCCAAACACACACTTCTTAGGATTCAATCTGACATTGTGCTCAATGAGGTGATCGAAGACCTTTGTAAGGATTTCAGCGTGCTCTTGCCACAATAAAGACTTGGCCAGTAAATCATCAATGTAGTCCTCCAAGATTTTATGCATATAGTCATGAAAGATGTATGTCATGGCCCGCTGATATGTGGCACCAACATTCTTTAGGCCAAATGGCATCACCTTGTAATAGAATGTCCCCCATGGAGTAATGAAAGTAGTCTTATGTTGGTCTTCGGGTTTGATCCAGATTTGATTGTATCCAGAAAAACCATCCATTAGGGAGAGCATCTCATGACCTACGGTGGCATCAACAAGAGCATCTATGTTTGGCAATGGGAATGAATCCTTTGGAGTTGCCCTATTCAAGTCTCTAAAATCCATGCAAATGCGGACTCTTCCATCAGGTTTTCCCATGGGCACCATGTTCGAGACCCATTCAGGATAGTCAATAGGAACTATGAAAATCACATCCAATAGTTTTTGTAACTCATTCTTCACCATCAAAGTGACGGTTGGATGCATTTTCCTCAACTTTTGCTTGATTGGCTTCTTCATGGGATCCAATGAAAGGTTGTGAACAACTAACTTTGGATCAATCCCTGGCATGTCTTTGTAAGTCCAAGCAAAAATATTTGGCCTCTCCTTAAGGAGAGGGATTATGATGGCTTGTTCCTCTGGAGATAGACTTTCTCCGAACTTGACTTTCTTTGGTTGAGTAGGATCATCACTGATGTCCACCTCGAAAGTTCACTTCTATAGCCATATGTGACCCATCCTCCAACTGGTGAGGCGTGGGTATCAAATGAATGTCATCGATGGGATTTATAGGTCCTACTGACTCAGGATCCAAACCAGCATGGAATACATCATATGCACAGCCTGATGCAAAATGAAATGGTTGTAACATCTCTTCATTAGGGAAAATATCCTCAGGCTCTATGGGTGAATCAGCGTGATCCCAATCAATAGCATCTATATCCAGATACAATGGTTTAGTAGGATCTACTGGGCTATGAAGTGGAGTGGTCAAATCAATGGAGATTGTGTTGATGGATGGAATGAAATCTCCAGGACCACATGGGTGAAATATTGTCTTCGAGGTTTTCCCTCCATACTCATGATGAGGCTCTGGAGGAAAAGGAATTTCTAGATCTGGCCCATGAGCAGGCTGGATAATAGGATCATTGGGTTCCAAGAGCTCTCTAAACGTAGGTGGAGGGGGATTGACTGCATGGTGAATGGCATTTAAGTCGATAGGTCTTCCCAAAAACCATAAACCAGGGTCTATGGCATGAAGTGCCACTTCTCTTTCTACCAGCATGTTGACTTGCCATAAGTGGCGAGGCCCAAGATAAGCCATCTCGGTCTCATCTTCAAAGTCATCATCACTTATCCAAAAACCATTAGCATTGGTATGTGGCCCCAAGACAAGGGGCACGTGTCTTGGCCCCAAGTAGGCCATCTCTGTCTCATCCTCATATTCTTCATCACTTATGAAGATGCCATTTGCATTAGTTTCTTGCCCCAAGCTATGGGGCCACTACCTTGACCCTAGGTAGGCTCTTTCTGTTGAGTCCTCTGACTCATAGCCACTTTCATCCGATATGTATCCACTCTCGTTGTGGCTGGACCAGGCAAGGCTTTGTAAATAGTGAGGCCCATGATAGGCTAAGCTTGCCTGTGCTTCATCATCACTTGCCTCATATCCATTTTCTTCTCGCTCTTCATCCCACAAGTTGCAACCTA
Source organism: Wollemia nobilis (assembly GCA_028583015.1). Lineage (NCBI taxonomy): Eukaryota > Viridiplantae > Streptophyta > Pinopsida > Araucariales > Araucariaceae > Wollemia > Wollemia nobilis. The sequence goes on from JAQPPZ010014744.1 coordinate 138,490, forward strand.
TTGGGGTGGCATCAATTGAGAAGTTTGGATGATAAGTCTTTGGTGGTGGTATGTTTACCATGACCACTTGTCTATTGATCAGATGTCTTGTACTTGGTGGGTGATAAGGAATAAAATTGATGTCTTCTCCTAACCCCAAGCTTAATCTATCCAAGGCTACTGCTAGAGAGTCATCTTGACCTCTGATGTGATAGCCTAACCCAAACCTATCAGTGGGAAGCTGGTATTGCGGCTCGTATGGCCACCTACGCCCTTGCTCATATATACCAAGACCGTAGCCATGCCAATGGCAATGTTCAAAGTAGCTTAGAGAAAACTCGGGATTAGAGAGGTAATGAACATTAACAATGAATAGTTCATCATTGTCCTCTTCTTCATCTGTAGACTTATGGGTGCAGTCCAGGCCAGCATAGACAAAGTTGGTCTGGTTGGGAGGGATTCCAAGTGGAACCACTATTCCCACTGGTGGTCTTAGGTCTTTTGGCCATCCCATGTCTTGTGTAGACTCTATGATGGGCGTGAATGTTATGTTCTACACAAGATACTCTCCTATCCCTGTACTTGCCAAGTGTATTGTCACATGTGATGTGGATGATCCTATAGATGACACTGGCGAAGTGGGTTCTAGTATTTCCTTGGCTTGATCCTGGAGATCTTCTTCTTCCATGGGACTTGGAATTTTCTCAATGGCTATGGTTAGCACTTCCTTGGGATTTCCTTCCTCAACTAAGGGTGCCTTTAGCTTCTGATTGTCTTTTGGCTTAGACGTTGATGGTCTCTTAGAAGCATCAGTCATTTTGGGTGCAAGAGGAGGTGCTGATGTGGATGGGTCTTTTCGTACCCCTTTGTCTCTATCATCTAGTTGCGTAGTTGGAGATGAAGGTCCTACATATAGGTGGGTAGAAGGAATCATGAATTCTCCTAGAAAATCCACCTGATGGACATATTTGAATGGCTCTTCATCAGCCAAGACCACATAGACTTTGTCATCGTGCACATACTTGACACATTGGTGTAAAATCGAAGGAACACACTTCATATCTCTTATCCAAGGATGCCCTAGGAGGATGTTGTATTGCATGGCCCCTTCCAAGACATGACACATCACAGGGATGGTCTTATGCCCCACCTTGATGGGTAGGACTATCGTTCCCACAGTATTGCATAAAGCATCATTGAAAGCTCTTAACGTGTAGGCTCCTGGAATGATATTGGACTTGGGGATCTTAAGGTGCTCTATTGTTGTTGTTGTGATGATGTTGATTGATGAACCTGTATCGATCAAGACCCACTTAAAAGGTAAATCATTGACTGATGCAACAATGTGCAGTGGAGGGTCTGGTAAGGCAGTAGGCATTGTCTTAATCTCATGATCATAAAATCAAATTACAGGTTCTTGGCATTGTTGTACTTGTCCCACAAAATAAGTGAATGCATTTGGATCTTGTGGTTGGAGCTCAATTGATCTTAAAATCTCCATCAAAGTCTCCCTGTGCTTTGGGGACTATTGTATGAGCTCATAGATAGATAGCTTGGTCGGAGTCATTTGTAAGTTTTGCTCTAGTCTACTTCGAACAGTTACCACAGGTCGGGTTGGTGGACCTAGAAGGTTGTTTTACCCCTGCCTCTACCTAGGTGCAGCTGGGACATTAATGGGAGCCGTAGGAGGTTGTGGTTGACCATATCATCTACTCTTGGTTGCTATATTGATAATTTCAACCATCCCAATGCATCCATGGGTAGGCGTATCAATTCGGACCTGATTGACTTGGGCACCTTGCCCTCTAGGGACCTCATGGTTTGGCAGCGGGTTTTTGTATATGCCCATATCTCTATTATCAGGAGCCAATGGGTTGTCAACTTTAAGTTCTCCTACCTCAATCATATTTTGCACTTGGTGCTTGAAACCAACGCAAACTTCAATGTTATGCCCCGGTATCCTATGATAAGGGTAAAATTGATCTTCCCTATATCCTTTTGGCTTAGGATGGTTGGGATCTACAAGAGGTACATCAAGAAATTTGATCTTTCTAGCCTCGCTCAACTGGTTGAAAATTGATTGCATTGACTCTGATAGAGGTGTAAAATAGCGAGGTGGCTTGCATTCTCTATTTTGCCCTTGATTGTTCTTTTGATCGTAATTGGCTGGTGGGGGTTGTGCTTGATAATTTTGGGGTTGCTGCACAACCCCATCCTTAGGTGCAACCAATACTACTTGATTAACTAGAGTAGGGTTTGCCTATTTCTACTTGTATTTGTCATTCTTGCCATTTTTGTTCCACTCCTTCTTGGTTCAGAGCTTGATGGTTCCCTCATCTAATTTTATGTCCTCAATGAGTTTGGCCTATGCCAAGGCTTCCTCAAATGAAGGATATTGTTGAAGTTGTAGCAAGAGGGAGATGTGTTTAGAACAACTCTTGGTGAACATGCGGATGATTTCTTCTATGGGGACGAAGAATGATAACTTTGCCATGACTTTTCTCCATCTATCCCCATAATCCATTACTGGCTCATCATCATAATGTTTTAAGTTGGCCAGGTCTGAAAGGTTCACCTTCCTTTTAGCACCAAAGGAGAAATGCTTTAGGAAAGCGTTTACTAGTTGTTCAAAATTGGATATGTTGTGCTTGGGCAATTGGTTGAACCATTGAGTGGCAGCACCCAAAAATGTCATAATGAAAGTTCTTAGCATAAGAGCATCATTGTCTTCAAGATGAAAACATGCATTGATGAAATTGGTAACATGCTCTTGTGCATCCTCTTCACCCTTGAACTTTTCTAACCTAGGCATCTCAAAATGCTTAGGATATGCAGGGCTAGGGACTGATGGGCATAATGGTTGGTTGTGTATTTTACTCAATGTTGGTTGGTTCCCACCATCTCTTGCTTCTCAAAGGACTTCATATTTTTAGTGAGTGCCTGGAATGCCTTTGAGGCGAGGAGTTCCTCTTCTTGCAGGCCCCCTCATGGTGGTAATGGAGGTAACCCTATGTGCACTTGACTTGTTCTATTCTCTTCCCTCCTACGAGGGGATTCAGGATGTGTTTGATCCTGATTTATCATGTTTACCCTTTCTCCACCAGTTTGATTTTGTTCATGATTTGAGGGGTGGTTTCGTTGTGGGCTTTCTTCTTGTCTAGTGCACCCTTCTCTTGGTGAGTCAGTGCATTTATCTCTTTGATGATCATTACCATTTGCTTGTAGATTGATACGAGCTAGTTGCTCAGCTTGTTCTCTTAAACGCTGCTCATGTTGGCGCAAAAGCCTTTCTCTTTGTTTGTCATGCTCGAGAGCTTCCACTAGCTCTCACTCTTTATGCAATGCATTTTCTAACCATCGCATGCGGTCAGATTGCATTGTTAAAGAAGATTCATGTTTGTCTGATTCTATTCTTGTGGTTTTGATTCATAGATTCCTCGAAGAGGTTTCCACTGTTTCTTTGCTCTTGCTAGCTAATGTAATTTGCTCTATATGTTCTATGGAGTGATAAGTGTCTCTATGGTCAGAATCTGTATGAGACTTGCGGAGTCACTCTGGAGCATCCCCAGGTTGAGAGGTGCATTTAGAAGTAACAGTTCATGAACTTCCAGATGCAAAATTTTTTGTGGCTACGGTTCTAGGAGGTGGCCTCGAATGAAACCGATCCAACTCATCTAACTATCTTGTTTTCCATGGCTGATCCCTTGGGGTGCCATTTACTCCAATGAGGTCATAATCTATTGGAATCCTTCCTCTTGTGTGAAGGGTATCTTCTGTTTGGTGCCTATGATTGGATGTAACTCTAGTTTCATGCCCCTCAGTGGGTAGATCTATTCTAAGTGTCTCATGTGAAGCTTGAGATGTTGTGACTCTTGTGTGTCTTTTTGGTGATGAAGGCTTTGTGGCCCCACATTTTCTCCATGAGGATGGAGATGGGGAAACCTCATCATCCCTATGTGAAGAATGGGGTCTAGAACCCCTCTTATGTCCATGTGGGGAGGAAGCTCTTGAAGCCTCCTCATGTCTTTGAGAAGTTTCTATGTGTTTAGAGGAAGGCCTTGAGGCCTCCTCGTGTCTCCTTGATGATGATGGTCATGAAGCCTCTTTGTGTTTTTGTGATTTAGTTCCATGATGTGACTCCCTATTTGGGGTTTCTCGAGGAGAACCCCCAAGGGTTGAGTTATCACCCCTTAGACTCATGGAACTACGTCTCATGGTCTTATGAGTATGTGGTTCAATGTTACTACGACTTCACCTATGGGTATGTGTTGCTTCAGATTCTCCCTCGGTATTGGACCGAGGATGTTTACTTCTGGTTTTGACCATTGTGTTTGTGAATTAGTCTTTTGGATTGCAATTAGAGATAGCCAAACAATATCAAGCAAGTGTTTATCTTGATTACCAATTTATGTGTGCCCTAAACTATTTGTTGTGTTTTGATGTGTTGTTGTTCTTGTTTCTTGCTCTTGTTTTGGATTTAGAATGAGGAGACTCATCCATAGTGGGAATCAAGAACACCCATGCCAAACATGATTTTCTCAAAAAGAGACTAGGGTACACCACTTAAATCCCAGTGGGGGGTTCGCCTAGCTCTTCCACTCTGAACCAATGATTGTTCCAATAGTGGGAGATAGTTTGAACATGAGTAACTTAGTACCACTATAAAGAAGTTCCCAATTCCATTCTAGGAAAATCTAGGGGGCAAGCCGGTGGAAGGAGATGAATGCCAACGTCATCGGACTGAATTGAGGGTTGGTGATGAAATCCAACTCCCCAATGTTTAAAACATGTGTGCGTGTGTGGGGTTCATTTTAAATTTGCATAAATAAAAATGCATCATACAACAAAATGCCTCTTTCCTATATGCCTAATACAAATGACGTTTCAATTTTTAGAAAGATGCATAGACTAATATGAGTTTCATGGATGCACTCTATTTCATGCAAATATGGCCTCTAGTAGGGCCTCAAAGCAAGCAAACCAACACACGATTCCTAGCACGCTGGATTCTAGGGTGGACTTTACAAGCATAAGTCGTTGTTCCTAGCAACGCCTAGTGGAAATCTAAAAAAACCCTAAGATGCGCAAGATGCAAGTTCTTTCCTTTCCATTCCTTAGTTTCCAAATTAAAATGTGTCTTAATGTTCACTATTTTAGGAAAACATAAGCATACAGAAGACCAAAAAACATTAAAAAGGTATACCAACCTCTAATCCAGCTCAGAGAACAAAGATTATGTTCTCTACTGCACTCCAATTTTAGTCATTGTTGATCAGAGCGGCTGATTTCTGGCCATTGTTAGCAGGAGTGGCTAAGACTGTGGGCCATTGTAGACCAGAGTGGCTAAACCTGCACACAAAAACCTGAGTCAATAAATCGGCAGAAAATAAAAACTAGGTGGGGGTCCCACCGTGATCGCCATCTGTAGCGACCCCGAGGAAGCGGTGCACCGTCCACTACTTCTATTTGTGAATATTATTTATCTTATTCATATTTAATCATGCATTAAATGAAAGATACAACCAAAATACAAAGAAATGAATAGATAATGCTTTTTATTGCTTTTTCTCAAGTTCGGTTACATATAGATCCCTCTAAGGGATTCCCTTCATTTGATACAAATTTTACAAAGTAGGGCAGTGGATGTATGGTATCCCCTCGCAAGGGGTGATGCACTCTCGTAGGCTTCTCGATGATGCACACAAAACTATATGAGGGCTTACAGATGCCTCCTTCTCCAGGTCTGGTTCCTAGAGGGATCCTTTTGCTCTCGTATGTTGATAACCTATCCAGTGAACCTGTAGTCCTGCAAGCATGAAAACAATAGCAAACGCTCAGCTATCCGAGATTGCCTCCTCAGATGAGGTTGTTAGAAATAACCCTAATGATAAATAGAAATATGCTCAATGACAATAGAAACTAATGCTATGAATGCTAGTAAATGCGAGAAACCAGATCTATGCTAATGGCATAAAAACATGTAACAAGCTAAATAAAAGAAACTAATGCTAAGAACCCTAGATTAGGCCTATGGGCCACTATCCAAGATAGTGGCCGCTAAGATGAAAACTTGTCTCTATTGCTCCAAGGCTATGGATCTAAGCTTGTTGTCGATGTTGAAATGATTGTCGTTTCTTGTCCGATGTGTTGAATATCCTGTAGATGATAACCCCTCAATCGGCTAGCACTTCGTTGCTCCACAAAGGTGCTCCAATTTGCTCTCCGATCCGATAGGGCTTCGCTACAAGAAAAGCTCTCCAAGTCTCTAAAATCTCTCTCAAAGTCTCTGGATTCTCTCTAATTTGATCATTAATTCATGCCTTGGTGCCCTTAGGTCTGCACCTTATAATGTGTTTGAAGCCCTAGGTCAATGTCCAAACCCTAGGACTGAATTCTGCATGCACACTGGATGTTAGCATGAGAAGTTTTGTCTTTGTCTACCCTTGAGGGCCAGTTAACTGGTGTCTAAATCTAGACATGAGTCTCTCATGTAGACTGGCCATGAGGAATAATGCAAAGTTATCCTCGCTTGGCTTTATTGCATGCAAACTACCACTTCCACCCGTGATTAGGCTGATTTGATGGCAAGTTGCTTTTTAGGGTTTAGTCGTTGTCATCTGCAGTGACTAAGGTTTGGCTGCTCTGAGCTTCAATGGCCAGGATCCAACCACTCTGGTTCATAGCGGCCAGGCTTGGATGGGCTAAGACTACCCCAAATGAGTGGTGAAAACCACTTTTGACACTTGGAAGGTCCCAAGGTTTAGTCACATGATCTATGAATGTGCCCATGTGAGTAGTTCCCCTAAACATGACATGTTTTAGGTGTCTACAATATGTGAACTTAAAAAATTTATATTTCAAATATGAGCATATGTGGAGGGCATCAGTTGGGTAGACGAAGTGCTTTCTGGTTGCTACAAAATTGAAGATTAGATTGTTGCCTTAGGAGGGCCCAATGGGGACACCTCTGGATTATCTTTTAGAGAGACAAAGTTCTTTTGCAAATTTTTTGAAAGAAAAATCTCTCATAGATATTGAAGAAGCACAAAAAATTGCATTACAAATGCTCTTTATGGTTGCTAGAAAAATCTTAACATCTCAAAGAGTCAATGGATGCTTGCCACAGTCAAAATCAAGGCTAAATATTGTCATTGAGCAAAGGATGGTAGAAGAAATTGTCTTATATAGAGCCAATCATGATATGATCTATAAATTCATGGGTATTCATCCTATTTTAAATTTTTTGCATTCCTAGGTTCAACAAAACTAGGAGCCTCTTGGTGAAAATTATTTGTGATTTATTAGTAATGAATATTTTATTGTTATTTTTTCCTCACTTGCCAAAATAAATAGGGCTTTCAAATCGGAAAAGAGGAATCATGGTTTGACATGATTATTTGTTCATCCCTAGAGTGTAGAATTTGATCCCTGAATTGAACCCATTGTTGTCCCAATTTGGATCTATTTGAATGCACTTCCAATGGAGTTCTAAAGTGATCAGGTATTGAAAATCATTGAAATTCCCTTGGAAGATATTTGGGTGTTTATAGAGACATAATGGAAGGAAACATAGTTGTTTATGCTATATTATGCATGGAAATGGATCTTATCCAACCTTTACCAATAGAGGTTGAACTCAAACTTGTAGGACTATCTTGGATTCAACAACTAGATTATAAGGTGTTTCTTTTTAGGTATAGATTTTACCATAAATATGGGCATTTGGCCCTGTCTTGCCCAAACAATATGAATAATTAAACGAATTCTCCTCTAGGAATGTTGAATCTTCCTAATGAGGGTAATTCAATAGTCAATAAAGAAACAACCAACATTGCTCAGGATGGAGAAGCATAGGGATATGGTTTTGAACAACCCAAAAGAAGGAGAAGGCCAAAGAAAAAAAATGGCAAAGAGCAAACCCAACTCAAGCCCTCTAGTAGGTATGAGATCTTCAAGATATTAGTGGACCATGAGGAAGAACAACTAATGGAAGGAATGAATGGAAATAATGAAAACAATAACAGCCATGTTCAAGCCCCTACTTCACCTCCTATCCTAGAGCAGGTAATAGAGTGTAGTGAGTTACCACAATCAGATATTGCAGGGGTATTGATAGTGCATAACCAACAACAGCCAATAATAAATGATATCATGGATATAGTAGAAAAGAACAAAATAAAGCCAACTCTAGGGATAACTTAGACGGAAAATAGATCAAAGAATAACAACTCTCAAGAAGTGGGTATAAAATAAAATAAGGAATTGATAGCAGTTCAAGGAGATAAATTGATCATTGGGGGATTGGTGAGGCCAATAGACTCTTACTGGTCTCAAGGTAACCAATGATTATACAATCATTTAATGTTAGAGGTTTAAACAGTAGAACCCATCAATATGTTGTTTGAAGACTCTTAAAAAAGTAAAGCATATTTTTTTCTTATCTAGGAAACAAAATGGTCGTTGGATCTTATGTGTAAAATAGTAAATAGAATTTGGAGGGGTGTTGGTCTTATGGAAGTGGTTTCCCAAGGGACCTCAAGGGGTATAGTTACCTTTTTTAAATCTCTTGAATGGACAACAATAGAACATATATCTTAGAGAGGTGTCCTCACATCATATTTTAGGATCAATGTAACAACTGAGTAAGTTTTAATCACACATTTGTATGGGGCTCAAATCTATATGGTCAAATTTACCAATAGAAAGCAATGCATAATATGAGAGCCTTGAGGGAGGAGTTAGATTGGATTGTTGCTGGGGATTTTAATGCTAAATTATCATCTAGATATTAGGAAGGGGGAACCCCAATTTTTGATCCATAGGATCGACTTATGATTTCCCAAGTCCATTCATTACACTTGGTGGATATTAAATGTCCTAGAACCAACTATACTTGGACTAATAAGAGGGGAAGCCACATAGCAAGAAGGTGAAGTTAGACCATTTTTTAGTTTTAGAGGAGGCATTTGTGAAATGGAATCTAAAATTTTAGATTTTGGAGGGTCCAGTTTCATATCACTTTCCCATTCTGTTGGAAGGGGGGATCAAGATAGGGCAACATCACAAACCATTCAGATTTGAAAAAATTTTGGTTACAAAAAGAGGAACTTTGAAAGAAAATTCCATAGTGGTGGGAAGAGGGACACTCGACATATGGGACAACAATGTTTAGATTCCATAAGTAGCTTCATTATGTCAAGAATCAAATGAAATAATGGAGGTGAGCTAACAAGATAGACTTATAGGTCCAAAGAGCTCCATTGGTGTCCATATGGGATGAGGTTTAAAAACACTTTAGGGAAGGAGCAATTACAAAGCAACTTAATGATGAGGATGATGCATTGAGTAAATCGGTTGAGTACATTGACAACTAAGAGGAGATCTACTAAAAATAGAGAGCAAGAATCACTTGGTTATGAGAAGGTGACAAAAGCACCAAATTTTTCCATTGGGTTGCTTGTGCTAGGAGATAGATGAACAAGATGGAAACTCTTCAGGATGAGAATGGACACTCCTTTGATACAACCAGGTATGCATTTCCATTCAATGGATTATTTTGCTAAATTTTTTAAAGAAAGTATGGTGCAAGATGAAGAAGCTCAAAAAAAAGTTCTTGTTGTCATATCCTCTATTATATCGAAAGAAGAAAATCGGACCCTACTTAAACCCATTGATAGAGAGGAATTGAAAAAGTAGTCTTTGGAATGAGTACCAAAAAAACACCAGGTCCGGATGGCTTTCCAATTGAGTTTTTTTAGACCTTCTGGTAAAACTTGGGGGAGGATGTAATGGTTGTTATAGAGGAGTCCAAAGGTATTAAAAGAATGCTTAAAGCATTAAATCATACATGCATTGCCTTAATTTTGAAATGGGAGGAAGAGGTGCATATTTCAAATTATAGACCTATTGCCTTATGCAATGTCATATATAAAATAATCACGAAGGTAATGGTTGAACAGCTAAACCTATCCTACATAACATTATCTCCTCAAAGCAAGGGGGTTTTGTAGAGGGTGGGTATATCTTGGATGGTATGGTTCCAACCCAGGAGGAACTCCACTCAATGCAAAAATCTGGCAATACGAGAATTTTCATAAAATTGGATATGTCAAAGGCTTATGATAGTGTGGAGTGGAGTCTTTCTTCTATGACTCTACTCTTTGGTATCAGTGTTGTTGATCCATCAGGATTTTAGTTTCTTTTGTGGCCTTGGCTTGGCGGCCTCTGGTTTCCTTGTTGTTGTGTCCCTGTAGGACTTCCTCATCTATATCCCTAAATCTATTCATTGGTGATGTTGAAGGCTATCTAGGATTTTCAGTTGCATCCTTTCTGTCAGGGCTCTAACGTTTGTAGTTGGGCTTCCTCGTGACTCCTTCCTCTTGGGTTCCTTGGGAACTTTCCCATCTATTTCCTATGGTGTGTTGTTCTACTTTTGTTGTTTCCTCTACTCGATTGGCATCTTTGAAGGCTTCCTTATTTGCTGCATGAGGACTTCATGGCCTGTGGAGTTCCTCAGAATGCTAACCCACTTTCTAGGCTTGTGTTCCATTACATGAGGATTTTGTGGCCTGAGAAAATTCTCATATTGATGTCCCACATTTAAGGCTCATGAGGGATTCGGCTTTTTCTTAGTCTGAGTGATCTTTTGATGTCTCTGGTTGCTTCCCATCCTTGTTTTGGCAGGATTTACTGTAATTTTAGTCTCTCTACTCCACCCTTTGGTGTAGGGTGGTTTTTCTACATTTGACTAGTTTTCCCCTACGTCGTATATTTTTCCTCTCCTAGTTTCCAATTTCCCATGGGTGTTTTGGCATGTATTTCCTTTTCTCGTCCTTGGGATGTTTCAAATTTAATTTTAGGTGCTTGTTTCCTTTTCCTACCTTTGGGATGTTTCAAATTTGTTTATTAGGCAGGTTTTTCCATTTTCTTTTACCACATTTTCCTTTCCCCCTAGCAAGCATTTCAATTTTTTTTCCATGCATTTTTCCTCACTACCTTCCTGAATGCTTTCCTGAAGGCATTCCTCAAGCCTTTCCTATTGTCCATCCTTGGACTGTTCCTATTGAAGTTTGTTGTAATCAAGTTTTGGGATCCTTGATAAAAACCCACTTTAAATTTAACTTAACTTACCAAAAAAAAAATAGTGTGGAGTGGAGCTTCTTTTCAAGGATGATGGAAGCCTTTGGTTTCTCTCAAGACTAGATAGAATGGTTCATGAGTTTTGTTTCTACTCTAACATATTGAGTGTTAATCAAAGGCATTCCCTTGCAACTGTTTGGAGCTACTCAAGACCTTCTTCAAGGAGATCCTTGTTCCCCTTATATTTTTCTCATATATATTGAAGGCTTGGGTAGACTCATATTGAGGAGAAGACAACAAGGTTTGCTAACATCAAGGTGTGTGAGGAGGTTTTGATTCACCTAAATTTTTTGGATGACACTGGATTGGTGGGAGTGGCTAACTTCAGGGAAGAAGGAATGATTAGAGATACTCTTAATGTTTACCTTAGGGAAACAAACCAAGTCATCAATAATAAAAAAATCCAAAGTGGTATTTTCAATCTTGATTGAAAGCTTAAGGTTAAAATTTTAGAGATCTTTGGATTCACGAGGACTTCTCTCCCAATGGTATATTTGGGTGTCCCTTTGCATTTTAAAAAACTAAAAATATATCTATGGAGGAATATTTTGGATTGTATCAAAGAAAGAATTAATCATTGGTCTCACAAATGGTTAAGCTTTGGGGGTAGATTAAATTTTTTGTAGTCAGTCATTCAGGACATGCCAATTTATAAATTTTCTATCCTTGTTGCCCCACATACCATATGGAAATAGTTACACAATATCGCTAGAAAAAATTTCTAGAGTAAAAGGAGAGAGGAAATGGGCCTTAGTAGGTTGGGATAAAGTAAGCAAGCCCAAGGTAAAGGGAGGTTTGGGACTGAGGAGATCAAAGTTAAATAATAAAGCTTTGGCTAGAAAGCTTTACTAGAGGTGGATCTCCTAACCAAATTCTTTATTCAATAGAGTTTTAACAAGTAAATATTTGGGACAGGTGAACTCGAATGAGGTGAGTCATTTTTCTTTAGATGGTAATGGGTCCTTAGTGTGGTAGGATCTAAAATTATGATCTCAGGTAGTGAAATATGGATTATTTTGGAATGTGAGGAGAGGGAAGAAGGCATGATTTTGGATAGATTCATGGGGTCAATACCCATCGATCATTGCTGAATTTAAAAAACTACAACTAGTAAAAACAACCATGGAAATGGAAAGTAGGGGTTGGATTCAAATTGAAATTAATTTCAACACCATTCAACAAGGGGATTATAATTTTAAGCAGTTTAAGAAGTTATATGAGTGGCTAATTCTAATCCCTCCAGAATTGACACCCATCATGACTAAAATCTTGGTAGAAATATTTCTCATAGGTAGATATGAGGAGGATGAATTGGCTTGGGGCTATGGGATCCTTGGAGTCTACACAGTGAATGATGGATATGATAAGATCCTTCTAGAACCTCCTCCTCATGCATATTAGGTTGAGTATTAGAGAAATATTTGATAGTCTAAGGGTTGACCGAAAGTAAACTTCTTTGCTTGGCAATTTATGCATAATGGAATTCTTAGTTTTGATAATCTAAAACATAGGGAAATAGTTGGTCCATATCAATGTGTTTTATGCTACAAGAGCAATAAAACATTTGACCACTTAATATTTGTGTGCCCATTCATGTGCTAGATCTGGGAGCGATGGTTTTTATCTTATAAAATTTGAGCCAATGGTGATTTAAATCATATTAATATTTGGGAAAGATGGAAGAGGGATTGATTTAAATATAAATATCTTTGTATTAGTTGGAATCTTAGATTAAAAATATTTTTGTGGTAATTTTGGTTGGAGAGAAATGGAAGAATTTTTAGAGAAACCTTTTCATCCCTAGATGGCATTGGCAAGTCATTTGGAGCAAAGTCACAAAAATTGTGGCAGTGTATGCTAAAGAGAAAACTCATGCTGATATAGGGATGATGGATAAGGAAGTCAAAGTGCAAGAGGGGAAAGACAAAGCTAGTTGGAAACCACCCCTAGAATGTTGAATTAAAATTAATACTGATGGATCTGCAAAAGGCAATCTAGGTAGAGATGGAATTGGAGTGGTCAAAGTCACAAAATTTGTGGCAGTGTATGCTAAAGAGGAAACTCATGCTGATATAGGGATGATGGAGAAGGAAGTAAAAGTGCAAGAGGGGAAAGACAAATCTAGTTGGAAACCACCCCTAGAAGGTTGGATTAAAATTAATATTGATGGAGCTGCAAAAGGTAATCCAAGTAGAGTTGGAATTGGAGTGGTCTATAGGAATCATGTTGGGACATTGCTCTATTGTAAATTGCAAGGCCTGGTAAGGGTCACAAACAATGAAGTAGAAGCCTTGGTTGTCAAATTTACTTCTATTTAGGTGGTAAGACAAGGTTGCAAAAGAATAATCCTAGAATCAAATTCTCAAATATTGGTAGGAGCTTTGGATTGTATGAGGAGCTTTGCTTTGAAGACATGGAGGTTGAGGATTCTTGTCACCCAATTAAGGAATTGTGGAGGGAATTAGATGATGTGATTCTATTTTATGTGAGTAGAGATCTAAATAAAGTTGTATACTTCCTAGCTAAGATGGATACTGAAGAGTTAGGTGTTCAATGGTACAGTGGCATAGAGGATGAGAGGATTAGGTAGGTTGGTGAGAAAATCTAGTGTTTAGCTAATTTGGATAACCATTGTAGAAATATGGTTTAAGATATTTGGCTCCAATGCAAATCTTCTTTTACTATTGTAAATAGGTGGATGGACATTGTAAAAATATGGTTTAGGATATTTGACTCCAATGCAGATCTTATTTTACTATTGTAAATAGGTGTTTTCATTGGCTAAGGCTAGGAGGAGTCTCATCCCAACTTGTAAATGATATTTGTTTTAAATAATTTTTTTCAAAAAAAAATTCAAAAAAATATGAGCATATGTGGGAAGGCCATTCTCAATTTGTTGATATGATAGTGTAGACATAAAATTCTTTAGGAAATGGTGGGTTGTATGCACTTCCAAAATAAGTTCAATCAAGGACATCTAGATTAAAAGAATAAAGCAATAACACTTTCGAAAACATTTTTTAGAAGAAAGAAAAACTAAAAGAGAATTTTTCAAAAATTTAAAAAGGTGAGCACAATAATTCAAGATCAAAGAGAAGGAATTTGCTTAGTGAATAGCTTAATATTTTGAGTAAGGAAGAGAAATTTTGGTGATTAAATTCCAGACAAACTTGATTAAAATGAGATAAAAACCAAAAAAAAAATCATAGGATGCCAATAGTACAAAGATTAGCATCTAAAATTAGTAGAATTAAATCAAAAGGGGTTTGGATTGAAGACTAGAGTGAAATAGAAAAGGATATAAGGCTTTTTTACCAAAATATTCTAAGATCGGAGGATATTGAGGTTCTTAATGATAAACTACTACAAGAAGTATCTTTAATTATAACAAATGAAGACAATAACAAACTGATGGAACCTAATACTTTGGAAGAAGTCCATTCAACTTTTTTCTCTTTTGATAAGGATAAATCCTCAGTTCTAGATGGACTCTCTACAATATTCTATTAGCATAACTAGGAAATAATGAAGGATTGTTTATTGGTGGTAGTGGAACAATCTAGGGTAAAATAGTACATACCTTATAAAATAGATGCAACATATCTTACCTTGATTGCAAAAAAATGATGCAAAATTATTTGATTCATTTAGGCCCATAATCCTCCATAATATGGAATATAATATAATCTCCGAAGTGATGGAAAATTGGTTAAGACCACTATTAGAAAAAAATATTTTAGAAGAACAAGGAGGATAGTGAAAGGGAGACAAATTATGTCTAGGATCATAATAGCCCATGAAGTAATGTATTAAGCAGCTTCTAAAAAATAAAAATAATCTTAAAACTTGATATGAATAAAGTCTATGATAGGGCTAAATGGGATTTTATTTTTATAGTATTAGAAAAGTTTGAATTTGAGAAGAAATGGGTCATATGGATTATATATTGTCTCTATAGTATCATATTCATTGTTGGTCAATGGGCTAGTAACATAATCATTTAAAGCCAAGAGGGATCTTAGACAAGGAGATCCTCTATCATCGTATTTGTTTATTATTTTGGCAGAGGTTTTGGGAAGGAATGTGAAGAAGACATACAAATATGGGCTATTAAGTGGACTTAAGGCTAGTAAAAACATTGACAACATCACCCATCAAAAGTTTGTAGATGATACAACCATTTTTGTGAGGGCAAGGAAAAATAAGGCCAGAGCTTTGAATAACTTATTAAAGGAATATGAAAGAGAGATAGAGTAGAAAGTTAATACGATAAAATTCAAAATTTACTTCCTAAACAATCCAACTAGAATCAAAGAAGGGATATGCAGGTTACTTCAAATGGAGGAGGTAAATTTACTAACAACATATCTAGGGATTCTCTTATTTGAAAAGAGAATGAGGATATAATTGTGGAATCTAATTAGAATAAACTATTGGCATGGAAAGTAGATGGTTATTATTAGCAAAAAGAGTGCAACTAATTAAATTAGTCTTACAGGCCATTATAACATATTATATGTCCATAATGTGTTGAGTTGAATAAGTGTAATCTGATTTTTTCTTTTACATAGTGGAATTAGTAGTTACCACGAATTTGAGCAGGCTATCTAAATTTTTATGGCTGCCACAGTATTCTATGTTATTCGCCTTGAAATATGCCATACAGATCTTCGTGCAGTCCACCCCTATAACCACCATGCCACAATTATTTTAAACCTTTTATGTTGCTAAAAGCACCAAGAAAGGGACAAGCATTTAGTCTAGCGAGGCCCGAGATTTGAACCTTGGACATCTACCCCCCTTACAGGGTTTGGGGGAACCAATTGGTCTACACATTGGACATATAAGCGTAACCTGATTAGTAAGGGTTATAAGTAATATAAAATATGCAATTGTTTTTAATTAATCATCTTTCAAGAGCCATGTCTTTGCATAGAATTATCTAATTTAGACGATTCTTATGCCATTATATATGTATTTTGAAAAGCTTTTAAATGAGAGGTCATTCAAAATAATTCAAGCAATATTGAGGGAGATATGACCATGGAAAGATGACCATTCGAAACTAGGGTAGCACTACAACATTTTTTCTAAAAAATATCTCATTTTTAGGATCCATTTATTTGTGAAGGTTTGTCCAATTCAAATTATTATTAGATCATTTTGTATGGATTTTGAAGAGATTTAAAATGAGTGTTCATATGAAAGAATCTAAGCAATATTGATGGAGATACGACCCTATGAAGTCAACAATCCAAAACAAGGGCAATGACAATTTTTCAAGTCACATAAAACAAAATTGCAGATATTTTTCAGCTAGTGTTTAGATAATGGGAGGAGAAATGGATGGCTAGGGCATCAACAAGATAGGACATTCTGTTTGGGCATAGGATTTTTTAGCTAAGTTTATTTTTTCCCTTATTATCTTAGAAGTTTTTCATGCAAATTTTTGTGGGTTTTTTTTCAAATAATATAATTGTTATAGGATATAATGGTAAATTTTAGTAGGTTATGAGTTATATTTTCCTTCCCGTGGATGGATTTACAACTAAATAAATAAAATTTCTCTAGTAGTAAAGGTTAATTAGGACCTCATAGAAGCGATCCTTGTTGCTCAAAGATATGATAATTATTGGTAAATTTAATGGGTCTTGGCCAGGGGCTTTGGCCTTCAAAGAATGGATTGATAGGAGTTAGAAGTCTCCAAGAGTGAGTTTATCCTTTCTTCCCAAATATTTCTTCCTAGCCATTTTTTTCTAGGGAGGAAAGAGATAGAATCCTAAAAGGGGATCCTTGGTTTATGAGAAGAGCATGACTCTTCCTTATCCACTAGCATGAAGGCTTTGTACTTGAAAATTTAAATCTATCCCTAGTAATAGTATGGATTCCCCATTGAATTCTAGGAAATATATACATTCAAGATAGTGGGAAACACTTTAGGAGAAATCCTTGAAATTCCAAAAACTACAAAATATGGATTCTTCACTATTTATGCTCAAATATTGGTCATGATTAATGTAAGTAAACCTTTACAAAAATTAATCATTCTTAAGTATAGGGGTAATTTTTGGAACCAAACCATTTATTATGAAAACATATTTTTTAGATGTATAATATGTCATGATGTGGGTCATATTGAGATATCATGCCCTAAGAAGAGTCCCATAGAAACATATTTAGAAAACTACAAGAGAAACTTACAATTGAATATGGATGAGGATGGTTTTCAACTTCCAAAAAATAGGTCCAAACATATGAAAGTAAATAAATAGTGGTTATCAACAAGGAAGGATATGGAAGAAATACCAATTCTTTGAGGCTTTAGAATATAAAGAAAAAATAGATCAAAGCGTAGAGGATATGGTACAACAATATTAGAATATTAACAAGGAATTGTCTATTCAATATGATCTTGATTTAGGGATGAATATTCTCGTTAAACCTAATGAATGTGCCTCATCAAATTTTTAAGACTCTCTTGAAGTACCATGTACAATTTGGGAGAAGAAAAGTGGTAGAGAGAATGTAGTGTTAAATGTTAATACCTCTACCATTGATAAGGAAATATCATAAAATGAGCAGGACAAGTCAAAAGCTTATGTAGCAGAGCTAGGAGAGGATAAATATAATGAAAAGGAAAGTTGTGAAAGAATATCGAGGAATAGAAAAATAAGACCTAATCCTGATACAGGTAAGGCAAAAAGAGAAACCCTCAAATTATCAATTGAGAGCCAAGGAAGCAAGAGCAAACATAGAGAAAGGAACACAATCTAAGTTGGTTGAACTTCTCTTTACCAAACAAAAAAATATTATTGGTAATTTGCAGGTGGGGCTAGGAGCCCCTAATGAGACATGATTACCATCTCATAGAATATAAGGGGTGCTAATGCCTCCTCAAATCAAAGGTGTATCAAGGACCTTTGTTTAAGTAATAAGTTTGATATTCTTTGTATCCAAGAAACTAAAATGATGAAGGAAGAAGTTTCCAAAACTATGAAAGCAGTGTGGGAAAGATGTGAATGGGATGTTATAGATTTTGAAGGAGTGACAAGGATAATTCTAACATGTTGAAAATATTGTTAAACCTTCTATGCAATAATTCATAAAATTAGGCATTGGATAGCCTCATTAGTTAAATGCTACTTTGTAGATATTAGTTTCATCCTTAACAATGTTTGTGGACCTATAACTCAATCAAAAAAAATAGAATTATGGAGTGGGATTGAAGCCTTTACTAGAAATAAATACCAAGGAAATTGATTCATGATCATAGGATATTTTAATGCATAACCAAGTTGGATGAATATTTTGGGGGAATTAGGAAAATAACCCAAAGTATGAGAGATTTCTCATGTTTTATTTTAAACAATAATCTATGGGAGGTTGAGTTTGAAGACGGTAACTATATATGGACCAACAATAGGAGAGGCCAAAACCTAATAGCAAAACAAATAGATAAATGCATACTCTCAGATCATAAGCTAGATGAAGGAACTTGTGCTCAAATTAATACCTTGACAAGAATTGGTTCAAATCATTAGCTAATAAGAGTTAAAATGGTGGTAAGTGAATTAAAAAATATATCATATTTTAAATATGAGTAGATATGGGAATACAATCATCAATTTGTTGATATTATAGAGAAAATGTGGAATTCTTCAAGAAACTATGGGTTGTATACACTTCCAAAACAAATAAAATCAATGACATCTTTATTAAAAGAGTGGAACAAGAACACTTTTGGAAACATTTTTGTGAAGAAAAAATAACTAAAAGAGAAACTTACAAAATTCCAAAAAGATGAGCATAATAATCCAAGATCTAAGGAAAGGGAGTTGCTTATGCTCATCTTTTTGGAATTTTGTAAGTTTTGAGTAAGGAAGAGAAATTTTGGAGATTAAAATCGAGACAAAAGTTCTTTTTAATAAAATATTCTGGGATTGGAGGAGTTTAAAGTTCTTAATGATAAACTACAACAAGAAGTACCTTTAGCTATAATAGATGAAGGCAATAGAAAATTGATTGAGCTTATTACTCTAGAAGAAATTCACTTAGCTATTTTATCTTTTGATAAGGATAAATCCCTAGGTCCAAATGGGCTCTTTGTAGCATTCTATCAACATAATTGGGATATAGTGAAGGATTGTTTATTGATGGTAGTGGAATAGTCTAGGATAAAATAATACATACCTTATAAAATAAATATAGCATATCTTACCCTGACTTGAAAAAAGAAGGATGTAGAATTGTTTGATTCATTTAGGCCCATAAGCCTATGTAATATGGTATATAAGATAATCTTCAAAGTGATGCAAATCAATTAAGACCATTATTAGACAAAATTATTTTAGAAGAGCAAGGAGGATTTGTGAAAGAGAGACAAATTTTCGATGGGATCATAGTAGCTCATGAAGTTATGCATTCAACAACTTCAAGAAAAGAGAGCAATTATCTTAAAACTTTATATGAGTAAAGCCTATAATAGGATTAAATGGGATTTTCTTTTTACAATATTAGAAAATTTTGAATTTGTGAAGAAATGGGTCAAATGGATTAAATCTTATGTCTCTACAATATCATATTTAGTGTTTTTCAATAGGATAGTAACATAATCATTTAAATCCAAGAGAGGTATTATACAAGGATATCCTCTATCACCATATATATTCATTATTATAGTAGAGGTATTGGGTAGCAACTTGAAGAAAGATAACAAAATGGGCTAATAAGTGGACTTTAGGCTACTAATAACATTGACAACATCACCCATAAATAGTTTATAAATGATACAACCCTTTTTGGGAGGGCAAGAATAAATGAGACTAGAGCTTTGAATAACTTATTAAAAGAATATGAAAGAGCATAAAGGCAGAAAATTAAGAGGATAAAATCCAAAATTTACTTCCTAAACACTCCATCTAGAATCAAAGTAGGGATATGTAGGTTACTTCAAATGGAGGAGGTAAATTTTCCAACTTATCTAGGGATGCCATTATTTGAGGGGAGAATGAGGATAGAATTGTGAAATCTAGTTATAAGTAAAGTTTAGAATAAACTACTAACATAGAAAGGTAGATGGTTATCATTAGCAGGAAGAGTGCAATTAATTAAATTAGTCTTACAAGCCATTCCAACATATTATATGTCCTTGTATACTATGCCAAAATAGATAGAAAATGTTTAATCTATATTATATGGTCATTTTTGTGGTCAGGATTACATGATAAAAGGAAATTTCCTTTGATGAAATGGAGCAAGGTGTGTGATGATAAAACTAGGGGAGGTATC
>JAQPPZ010014745.1:0-16690 GCA_028583015.1 Wollemia nobilis
CTCATAAATTCTGATTAGGGGAAGGTATCTCATTTGATCCGAGGCTCATAAACATTGTATTTGGGAAGGATTCCCAAAGAACTTTGAGATAATTTTTAGAGAAAAGTTTTTTGTGGACGTAGCCCAACCATTTTGGGTGAACCACATTAAAAATGGGTCTTCAATGTGTGATGCTTTCTATCTTTATTAATGTTGTGTTGATGCCACTGCTATCTAAAGTTAAAATTATTAATTGGTTAAGTCTTATACTGTTCACCCCCCCTCTCAGTATAAGCTTGTGTTCTTCAGTATGGGTATGGATAAGAAGATACAATGAAAAAGGGTTCAAATGGGAGAAAAATATTTAAAAATAACTTAATAATTAAGAGAAAATGATAAAAACAAGATAAAAGTGGTGGAAGAGGGTTAATTTTACGTTAAAACGAGAGTAAAAGGGGTGAGAATGCATTAAAACGGAAGGAAAACAGTTAAAACTATGATAGAAAAGACAAAAAAAATAACTAGTAATCCCTCTATATAGACTTTTCTACATGGAATAAGCTCCTATATGGGTGACACATGTCCTCTTTATGCAATCGATCAACAGATGGATGACACATGGTACTGATGCAGCACATCAACACACTTAAAATTGATCATCATGCCTATAGTCGATCGACATTATTGCAATCGATCATCATGATTATAGCCTATTATCATACCTACAATCGCTCGTCATACCAAAAACTGGTCAACATGCTTGTAGCCTATCATCAGCCTATTGCTGATCATCATGCCTATAGCTGATCAACATACCTACAACCTATCATCATGCTTGTAGTCGATCATCATACCTGTAGTCGATCTACATGCCTGTAGCCTATCGATATGCTTGCAATTGATTGGCATGCCTACATCCTATCATCATACTTGAAGCTGATCATCATACCTGCAGTCGATCAACATACATGCAATTGATCGACATGCCTAGAATCTATCATCATGCTTATAGTCGATCGCCATACCTACAGTCAATCGATATGCTTGAGCTGATCAGTATTCCTGTAGCTGATCATCATATCTACAAATGATCATCATGCTTATAGCCGATCATCATTCCTTTAGTCGATCGATATTCCTGCAACCGATTAGCATGCCTACAACCGATCGTCATGCCTGTAGCCGATCATCATACCTACAACCACTCGTCATGACTATAGTAGATCGATATACCTACAACCAATTGACATTCCTATAGCTGATCATCATACCTACAGTTGATCGTCATGCCTCTAGCCGATCGATATACCTATAGTCGATCATCATACCTACAACCGATCGGTATACCTACAAGCGATTGACATTCTTGCAACCGATCATCATGCTATCGGTCATCATGTTGACCTAAAATCTTTCATATATGCCTAACACTTTTAAGTATGTCATACATTTTTAGATTTTGCAAACCGATATTCATATTCCCCAACACAAAAAAATTCACCACGATTTGAAATTTTTTGGACATAAATTAATGAAAATCGCCACGGTTTGAATTTTTTTAGAAATAAATCAATACAATTCGTCATGTATACTTCTACAAATATCGTCGATATTCCAAGACAATTCGCCTTGATTTTATAAATAGATTTCAGAGCTGACCCCTTATGCATAACCCTGGGTCTATCTACCATATCACAAGTGCTTATCATTCTACCAAAAGCAAACTTTCAAAGACACACACCCACTCTAGACTTGAGGCAATTAACTTGATATTGATTTGCAATATTTGCATCCATAAATTCACATTACTCTATAATCCATATCAGTAAATAAACTCACGGGTTTCATCTTCCACCCATTTCCCACTTGAAGGGTGATCCAAAATCAAAATTCTTGTTGATCATTCAATCTTCATTTTGGAGCAACAAAATCAATTTTACCACCTAGTAAACCAGGTGTCTCTTATTTTTTGCATCACATTATATTTCATGCAATGCGATGTAAAATGGGGAATCTGTAGACACCAAAATCTAACCATTTGTATTGCATACCCTCAACTCTACATAATAAAATATGCCTAAGGTCTCACTTAGGTTATTTTATGTGCACATTATATTATTTTATAGATTTAACAAAATCTAGAAAATTCCCCCTAGGATCCCTTATCCCCTCCTTTGCCACATGTCCTAAATACCACTATCCCTCCCCTTTCCATATCTCTCACCCTCATTAATACCCTATTTGCCACCTCTTTCCCTAAGTGAGATACTCCAAGAGACTCATCCTAACTACCCAAGCAACTTGGCTACCCTATCCCTTCCATTTGGCTACCCTAGCCTACCATCTATCCTGACACCCCTCACATCCTATGATCCTACAAATACCCTATAATTTTATTCACCAAAGGGGTGGATATTACATACCGTTATATTGTCAAATTCACACCAAGAAGCTCACATCTCATTTAAAGTCTTAGTTGCATAGATCGATGAGAAGTCTAGCCAAGCATTTCTACCAATAGTCCCCTAAACACAATCTACTATATTTACATTGTCCCGAATGCAACACATTGTATTTTACCACTCTCAAATGTAGCTCCTTGTGTTTCCTAAATGCAGCGTACATTTCACAAATGTAGCATGAGTTTTCCAAATATGACCTGCATCTACAGAGGACTTCCCAACTTGCTCTGGCCATATCTCATTCATTCAAACTTCATTTGAGCTTACATTTTAAGAGTAGGTTCTTGACAACCCCTATAATATCTCCACAAATTTTCACATAATTTAGAGTAACAAAGTTTCAAACACACCCTACGGGTTCTAAACATATCCTGTGGGTCCCACATGTAGTTTGATGTGTTTGTATAGGCCCAATCGACCAACATCAACCACAAATCAACATAGACAACACAAAAAGGTATAGATTTTTATTTTTTTACATCCTACATATATTTTTGGTCTCTACAATTATTTCATCTTAGGGTGTTATTGTTATCTTTACATCAATATAAGCCTTAAAGAGTGAAGGTCCCTCATATGCTATTAACCATCTTGTGTTTGTAAGGATTTGTGTGTAGGTGATAAGTTCTTGGATAGTTGTTGAAGGAAGGGTGGCCCACAAGGATACTCAAGCCCACCTACATTTGTACTGTAGCATGAAGATATCAACATCCCAAATTCATTGATCTATGAAAAGGGGCTTCCCCCTCCTTTATCCATTTATCTGAATGAAAGCAAGCATCTGTTGTAATATGATCCTTGCACATCAGGGCACATTATTGTAAAATGAGAGCAAGGCTTCAATACATTTCAATATAAATACAAAATTGATTCTATTGCACTTACTTCACTTTTTTTATTGCTTTCCATTGTTGATGTGTGTTTTATATCTACAACCTCATATCTTAATGGAGAAGTATTCTATAACTTATGATTAACCTTTATACATTTAAGTTATGTCAATATGTGTTAATGCAATATATAATTATCATTGTTGAGTTTTATTTATTTGATATAAAAATCCATAAATTACATAATCCATTGCATTGGTGTTAACTCATTTATCATAGTTCTTGGTGTTCACTGGTACCAATCTACTTGTTTTTTATCTATCATTACTTCTTGTATAAGATTTGAGTCAATGTATTAATTCTAGTGCCAAATATAATAAATAGTATCAAATCCTTATCAAAAAGTAAACACAAATATTTTATAGATAGATCTAAAAAAATACACTAAAGAAAATAAAATTTTACACATAATTAGTTGTTGGGTTTGCATAAATAAAACAAGAAGAATATCTTGAAATAATCTTAAGTAGAATGACCTATAAACCTAATTAATAAGCACCATTTTAAATTAAATTACAAGAGGAAATTATGGTTATAATATGATGGTCCACACCCTTAGAACCTAATACATCCATTGGATAGACAAATAATTAAAAGAATCAATTCAAGAATTTGGGTGCATAGATTCTTTTTTCAAATATCATTTTTATCAAAGTAAAACATGATTACCATTGGTAACAACTAAAAATTAAAAGGAATAGCATAATAAAACTATTAGATTTAATAAAATTTATAGATCAAAGTTAATAACACATTAGGTAGCATTAATATGTCACATGGAAAAACATTCATATACATAAGAAATTAGTTGACTAATATAAGGGATCAACAATGATACTACCAAGCTAGAACAAAAGATCAATATTCCTAAACAATATGATTATCAATCTATCTTCAATTATGAAATATAATTTATTCTA
Organism: Wollemia nobilis; assembly: GCA_028583015.1. Taxonomy (NCBI): domain Eukaryota; kingdom Viridiplantae; phylum Streptophyta; class Pinopsida; order Araucariales; family Araucariaceae; genus Wollemia; species Wollemia nobilis. The sequence goes on from JAQPPZ010014745.1 coordinate 4,252, forward strand.
AGATTTGGCTTCGAGAAATACATTGTTAGCATTCAAAAATAAGTTAAATTAAGTAACACATAAATATAGTTGAATATAATGTCAATTGAAAAAGGTAATACATGCCCTTAAGTATTTCCTTAGGGAGTGCAATCCTCCAAAAGGTTCGTTTTGGAATAGTATTTTGAAGACTAGAAATTTGATTTATATTGGGAGAAGATGAAATTTGGGCATTGACACTAATATTGAATTTTGGAAAGATCCTTGGATATTTGATTCCCCTTAGATCTTAATCTAAATATAGCTTTTATTGAACCTATCACTTCTCAAGTCTTTGAAGATAAAGTTTTAGTTTTTATGGAAATATAAAATGGCACAAATTTTAGAAATATTTGCATATCCAAGGTCTTGATCAGTACGATGAGAAAGCCATTAAAAGTCCTTTTGGTATGTTAAGAACTTAGTACATTAAAAATTTTGATCTTGAAGATAATTTGGTCTAGAAACTAGAAAATAATAGCTCCTTCTTTGTTCAATTTACACATTCCTTAATAGAGCAAGAGGTGGATAATTGGTTTCCAACAAAATAATTATGGAACAAGGACCTTATTCCCAATATTAATTCTTTCCTTTGGTTGGTTGTCCAAGACATGATCTTGACTTTAGATAGTCTACATAAAAGATGTTAAAAATTACCAAAAAATGTTACATGTGTCAATATAATTGTGAAAGCTCTAAATATCTTTTCCTATAGTGTCATTTCTATAGGGAAGCTTTTAGCATTATTCTTAGAAGGTTTGAAGTGGAATGGGTTTATTAAAAAAATCTTATAGATATGTGCATCTAGTGCACACCCACATTTTTTAGCCATCATCTTTGTTCTCTTTGGAGGTTGAGCTTCCCATACCTTTTATGGGAAGTTTGGCTTGAAAGAAACAATGGAGCTTTTAAAAATCAATCAATAAAACCTGAGGTTGTAGGCCTTATAATTGTGAACTCTTTGGTTGAAAATGCTTCCACCGTGTCTGTATCCAATAGACAGGAGAATGAATCTAAAGTCAATATTGTGATGAAATTGGGACTCCCAAATTCAGAACTTTTCTAGGGTGAGATCCAAGGTAGAGATTCAGTTGAATGGGAACTCCCCCCTCTTGGTTGGTTAAATCTTAACTTCAACAGTGCAACAAAAGGAAACCTTGGGTTGGTCAAAGCTAGTGGTGTAATAAAAAATGATAAAGGGAAAATTATTGCTTTGTAGAGAATCATGGTGTTTAATCAAGCCACTTTGCATAGGCCAAATATCTATTCCGAGAGATTATTATAATGGAAGAGCTCAACCATAATAATCTCATTATTAAAGGAGACTCAATGAATATCATTAACGTTATGAAAAATGCTCAACCCCTTGCTTAGAACATTGCTGATTTTTTAGAAGAGGCCAAACAAAAATTAAACCTCCTAGAAATTTTTTACTTTAGATATGTTCATCATGAAGGAAATAAAGTGGTTGATTCTTTGGAAAATTTGGGACTCCATCAAGATTTCCTTTCTATTTGGAGAAATAATTATCCCCAGGAAATGATTCAAGCTTCTAAAGTTGATATGCAAGCCAAATCTATACAATGAAGACTTCTTGGTTTTTTTCGAATTATCAAGATAAGAGTTTTTTTAGTGAATCCCTATTTGATTCTTCTATGTAGGTTTTACTATCTCTTACATTTGCTATTTTTTGTTCCTATTATCAAGTGCAGTGGAAAAAGGTTTGTTCTTGGAAAACCTTTAATCTATATTTTTTATTTTATTTTTTCAAGGTCCTCCTTTGGAATTGGGTAATGTCATTCTAGACTAGAAAGAGTCATGTTTTTCTGGTCTTCTCCTCATAGTTCTAGAGGTTTTCACCCTTCGTATCTACCTATCCAAGTGTCTATCGTTTTCCTTTTGTGATTTGGAGAGGTGGGGTCTTCCTTTATTCCCAAGTGTCTTTCTTTCCTTAGATATTTTTATCCAAGTTTCTTCTACTCCTGTTTGTTCTGGTCTTGAGTTGTTTTTAGGTCAAGCTGATGTGGAGTTACTTGTATATCTATGGTTAGAGTATTTTACTACCTCGATAAACAGGCTAAGAATCTTGTTCAAAATTTATGTTGATGAAGTGGATCATATCCTAATCAACATAAAGCATACCCTGAATGATGGTGGATCTAGTTCAAAGAGTGAATTCCAGAGAAGGATTACTAGAAATAATATTGTTTAGTGGGTTTGTGTTGTAGCCCTATCACCCTTGTTGGATTTTTTTATTGTTACATGTTATGTAGTTGTCATATATTTTATTTCTCTTGAATTATTCATCCAAGATCCTTTTCTATGGTTGAACTTGGATGGTTCTTAGATTGGCTTTATTTTGTGCTTATGTTGTCTCTCTTGGTAGTTGTGATGTAAAAGGTTATGGGACCCTTTCAAAACCCCTTCTTCTAAATTATCAAAAAAATACAAGCCTTGAAGTATGCAAATGAAATATTTCACTATGCTAGCTTCTAGTGTATTTTAAATCTTCTTTTATACTTGCCAAATATCATCTGGGATTATATGCATATGAAGTATAACCAAATTTTTAAAAATTCTTTTATAGTGGTCAAATATCATTTGGGACTAGATTCATATGATGTAGATTCAATATGGAAAAACTATTGATCAGAACATGGAATATATTCTTTCATTTTGGTGGCTAAAAGAGAGGAATCCTTATAATATGAAATTGTAAGACTGCAAAAATTGGAAGTGCCTATAAACTTGATGCTAATATATTTTTGTGAACACAAATTATAATGGAGGATGCACTTAGTAGCATGAGAGATAATTGTATCAATATCCTATTTAAAAAATATTTTCATCCATTTAACAATTTGAATAATGCACATGTTTGAAAACAAAGAAAACATTATTTTAATTTAGTGAGAAAATATATATTTTTAATAATATCCTTTGTCTAGTTGAATTAATTTAATATCTTACAAATTAAATATATTACTTTCTTAGGTTTTTATTGGTAAAGGGGTTTTTAAAGGATTATGAAGCTTTTAGAGAGCTAATTAGAAATAGGTAATCCACCTGGGATTACTTTGAACAACAACCAAACTGGATCAACAACTAAACAGAAGCCCCAAGAAATAAAGAAGAAAGAACAACACAGTTGAAGCACCAAGCGAAAAGAAAAGAGGAAAGTAGAACAACAAGAACTTAGGAAGACATTGAACATACAGGGTACCAAACACACAATACCAGGATCTACTGCCAACACATTTAATCACACCACAATGGTATCATTTGCATCAATTGAAAACATATCTTATATTTTACGGTCTTAATATCGCTAATGGATTATTGTCTACATTTGAAATAATGAATTTTCCTAGTAAAGTAACACCACTACACTTGAGCACAAGCCCAAAGGAAAACAACTAACCTCCACAACAACATCCAACCATCAAAGAAAGAGTTTTCCATCAGAATTTATATGAACACTAAGGTTTAAATGAAAGTTATTCTGCCAAATATATAGATTCTCTTCCAACACCCGTAAATTTAGAAATATATATGTATCCTGATTGTCTTCTTTATAAACATGTTGGATAACAATATTATTGAATTTGGTCATGTATCTTTTACACTCATTGATTATGTTGCTTACACTCCAAGTAGGGACTTGAGACTGAGTTATATAATTGATAACATTCATCGAGTCCCCTTCAATGATTAAATTCTCAATACCAAGGTCTTCAAGGATGGAGAGTCCCATATACAGAGCTCTTGCTTCAGTAATATTATTGGATTGAATACCCATATTTTTAGCATAAGATATTATTATTTTCCCTTAATAGTCCTTGATTATACCCCCATCTCAAGCTCTGCTTGGGTTACCTTTGACAGCTCCATCAAAGTTGAGTTTAAGTCATCCATTTAATGGAGGAGACCATTTGACCATGGACCTATCAATCTTGGGTGCAATAGGCCAGTGAGGTTTACAATGAGTTTTAAGATATTCATACAACCCAGACTTCGATCTTCCTTAGGGTACTTTTAAGGATGGGATTAATTGGTTATTCTCCATGGTAAAGGCGATAATACATATTAATATAGTTTGATAGTCATTGGATATATCATAGAAGGCTCTACAACGTATTTCAACTAGAGCTACCACAAGAAGTGGTAAAAAAATGACCAAAATGCTCCGAGGTACATGTTAGAGAATGTATTATACCATTGCTCACATAACTCCAAAATGGTTCTCAATTTTACCTAGGATAAGCTGACCAATTGAAATAGAGAATAAAAAATGGAGCACGAAAAAGGACATTCAAGGAAAAAATGAGTCATTGACTTACAATTGGATTTGCATAGATAACATCAGTTAGGAATAGTAAAAACTCTAATGAGAATATTGTCTATTGTAAGACTCTTGTTTTGGACCACCAACCAAAAGAAAAAGGTGATTTTAGGAATAAGTTTAGTGATCCAAACCCATTTGAAGGTAGGCCAATAATCAACGGGATGGTCTTGAAGGTAATAGGTAATTTTTACAGGAAAACAACCATCTCCATAAAACCTCCATATAGGCGTATCTCTAGGCATATTGGTAGGGATGATGCAAGTTTTGAGAAGATTATTGATTTCAAATGTAACTAACTTTTCTTCATCACTGATTTTGGTTATCGAAATATATTTCTATGTTGCACGCTACAACCACTGAAGGATAAAGTTATCCACATTCTCACCAAAGATTTGATCAATGTGAGGCTTTAGAACAACAAGTTTTGGATCATTGATCAACAATTGATCCTTGAGCCAGGTGTCTTTCCAAAATTTGATATTTCTTCCACAACCAAGGTTCCATCTTACTCCTTCCTTTAAGAGGTTTTTGGTTTGGATGATAGAATTCCAAAACCAAGATCCATGAGGAAGGGGATGATCATCTAGGAAGGATATTTGATGTAAGTATTTACCTTTGATGATCTCGATCTAGGTTGCTTGACAATTATTTATAATCCTCCATCCCTATTTAGCTATAAGAGCTAAATTCATTTTGCTGACTTTGCGGAAGCCCAATCCTCCCTGATTTTTCTTCGTGTAAACCCTATCCAAAGCAACTAGAGGATATCACCTACGATATTCAACTCTAGACCATAGAAATTTCTTCTAGATTTTCTCTATTCTCTTGCAAATGGATGTTGGTGCTTTGAAAATGGACATAAAGAAAATAGGGATACTTTGGAGATAATCCTAAATGAGCGTTGCTTTTGTCACTTGGATTAACAATATCCCTTTCCATCCATCAAGCTTCTTAAGGATTCGATCAATGACATTATTCCACATCCCAACATTAGAGTTTCCTTGAAATGGTGGAATACCAAGATACATGGATGGCAGATTCAATATAGAACACCCCATGATTATGGTAATTTTAAATTGTCTATATATGGGTGTATTTAAAAAAAAAATTACTTTTTTGAAATTCGATATTTTGCCTCGAGGCTTCCTCATATAGGTTAAGAATGGCTTTAATGGTCTTTTCCTCAAGAACAAAAGTACATGTCATCAAAATCATATCATAAATAAATTGTTAATGCATTATAGGATTGGAAACAGAGGAAGATATTATTCCAAAAATCACTCCTACTAGAAATGCCACCTTTAGTGATTTGCCTAATGATTCCTCCAATATTATGAAAAGAAATTATGATATTAGATCACCCTACCATATACATATACTGATCTTAAAATACATAGCCATTAATACATTTACCAGCATGGAGAACCAAGCAAAGGAGAGACATTCCATAATTAGGGTAATCCAATCTATGAGAAAGCCAAATTTAGCTAAAATAACATAGAGAAAATCCCATGAAACATGGTCAAAGGTTTTATTCATGTCAAATTTAATAAGAAAACTTGGATTTTTACTTCTGGTTACAAAGTGGATGAGCTCGTGAATTGTAATAATGACATCTATAATGAGTCTCCCCTGAATAGAACTACCCTAGCAATGTTCAATGATGTTTGACTATAAAATTTTCATTCTATTAACTATGATTTTGGACAAAATCTTGTAGATAACATTGCAAATACTGATGGGCCTAATATTATACATAGAACAACATTGATAGGATTTAGGAATGAGGGCAAGAAAGGTCGAATTGGTTTCTATAGGTAAGCTTTTAGACTTATGAACATCTTGAATAGCTTTGGTTATATCATTACCAATGATATCCCTAAATTATTGGAAGAAGCGCAAGGAAAATCCATTCATTCCATGGACCTTATTAGGTGATATAGAAAAAATAGCCTCCTTGATTTCTTCATTGGTAAAGGGCTTCAACAAATGAGCATTATAATCTTGGAAAACCAAGAAAGGGATATTTTGAAGAAGAATATTGAAATCATGGGATGAACTTGGTTGAGATGGCCTGAGGATATTCTAAAAATGCTTGACCACCTAACTTCAAATATTGTGGATATCACTGGTAGTGGTTCCATAAATTTTAGTCAACTCTCAGATTTTATTTATACTTTGACATCCAATATTCAAAGCATGAAAGTAATTTGTGTTAGCATCCCCATGCTTCAGCCATAGCACCATAGAATTTTATCTCCAAAAGATATCCTTGGCTAGAATATTATGATACTCAGTTGTGAGGCTTTTTTCCTTCTCTCTTATGGCTACATCCAAATTTTCCTACTGGATTTAATTTTCAATATCCTAATTCTATTGAGAAATGTCTTGTTTGCATTTGAATATGTTTCCAAATACTTCTCTATTCCACACCTTGATTTTTTTTGATAAAGTGGAGGTGCTAGGAGATTTGAAGCATAGGTGTTCTAAGGAAAATCTTTGGTCCACCATTCCTCAATTTTACATTGACTATGTGAGTGTTGTAGCCACATTGACTCAATTCAAAATGGGATTTGAAATATCACAGCAGAGCACAACCCTTCCAAGATCAACGTATTATGATCCAAACTTATTCTAGGTCGAGCACATAGAGTGGCATCACTAAATATATTGATAGCTTCTTTAGAAGTTAGAAACCTATCAAGTTTCAACTATAAATGCTGGCTACCAATCCTTCTATGGGTCCATGTATATTTTTCTCCTCTTAATTGGATTTCCATTAGTTCATTTTCATTTATGAACTTATAAAACTCTTCATAACACCTTGGCAAAATAGGGTTACCTCCATATTTATGAGATGGATAAAGAGAGGTGTTGAAATCACCAGATAGCATTCATGCTTATATTTGGAAAATATACCTCATTTGACTCAGCAAGTATCAAATATTTAACCACTTAGATGGTTTATTAGGGGCATAGATGTTTGATAGAACCCACTAGGTTTTAGTGTCTTTTTTGTAAAAGAGTATGTTAATTATTTTGTTTGAAGTAGAAATAAGTCTACCTTCAATTTTAATAGGGTCCCACATACATAAAAGTCCACTAGTCATACCTTGAGCTGGGCTTAATATGTATTCATAATTCTTCCATAGACTTTTAAAAATTCTTTCACTATTGGCATCATCAATATTAGTCTCCTACAACAAAATAATACTGGGTTTCAATTCAGCTCTCATGGACAAAACCAACCTTTGCTTGGTCACCTATTTAACCCTCTCACATTCCATGAGAGGATCTTCATATGATATTTTTTGATAGAGATTTCTTGCCCCTGATTCTTCTCTAAGTCAAAGGTGGTTTGGATCTCTTCCCATCCTTATTAGGGAAGTCAACATTATTTTTTTCTATCAAATAAGTGAGAATGGTAAACTAAATTTTATTAGCAATATCATCTTAAATCTTTTTATACCTATGCTCAAAATTAGTCGACCTACCTTTCTTATTAGTTTTATTTAAGTTATATATTAAAATGCATATAACATATGTCCAAGTAGAGACACCAAAATGGAAAATGTCATTGGGTTCTCTTAACAAATACTCAAGTTAAATTCATGAGAAGGGTGGTCCCTAATATACCCTTGCTTTTAAACCTCTTCAAAAATAAAAAATAAAACTATAATATATACCAACCTAGTTATAACTTGAATATTAATATTTTTACATGGAATAATACACATTATTCTAAAAGGAAAAATAACGTGAACATGTGCTTTTCATATTCAATGTGGATTTGTTATTATTTATTTTATTTAATAAAGTATATTAATTAATAGTTATAAGCTAATGTTTGAGATTTTTTAAAAAAATTGTAAAAGATATGATTTTATTAAATATAAATTTTATAAATTTTAGGTTTTGAAATTCATATTGAAAGTCCCTCTAGGACCCCACATTTAAGGCTTTGGATTCACATTACTAAGATCTAAGTTCAAATCCTAATGATAATAGCCCCGTTATGCTCTCAATTGTATGCTTCCATTATTAAAATATGTTTAACATAAAAAATTATATTAAAAAATTTAAATTATATGGTTGGATTAAAAGTAATATTTTAAAATTAGCGTATGAGATCATGAGCTCTGAAGATAATGGTTAATTCCCTATGAAGTTGATCTTTCAGAAGAATTTGACTTCAAAAATTAATATTTTCTTTTGGCTTGCGGTGTAAAATAAGATCTTATCTATTGAAAATATCATTAATAGAGGTCTTTGTTTAGTTAATCATTGCTTCCTTTGTAAGAAGGATTGGGAGTCGTCTTATCATATTCTACTCAATTGTCGGGTCTTCAAAAAGTGCTCTATTTCATTTTCTCTTGGATGGGTATCTCTTGGGTGTTACCCAACTCAATTTTGGACTGTGTTTATTAGTGGGGGTATCCCTTTTCCTCTTCATGTCTCAAGTGATTTTGGAAATTCTTGCTACCTCATGTGATGTGGGGTGTTTGGAAGGAGTGAAACATGCGTGCGTTTAATGATGTGGAAGGTGAAGTGGATCCTCTAGATAGTTACGGAGAATGTTTCTTCTATTTTAAAAAATTGAATTCTCCTCTAGCTCACTCCTCGAGTGAAGTTAAATTGGAGGAGAAGCTATATTTTGTCTTGTTGGCTCGGTCCCTGCCTGCTCTTGACCCAAGGAGTGTTGTACGTTGGTCCCCATCACCTGAAGGGTGGTTTAAGTTGTTGAAAAAGTAAATAACTTGATTGATTTATTTCATGGATCAACTTTGTATAAATAGCAAATTTGATCATTGAGAGCCATTGGATTACAACAACTCATCAAATATGATCTAGACTATACTAAGTTCACTTGACTCATGGAGGAGTGGAAACTCAAGTATGTTTGTCCTAGTAGAATTTAAGATAATAATTACTTATTCTAACAACCCCCCTTAACTGATACTAGGTGTGAATGATACAAATGAGTCCCTGCAATAGATCCTGATGAGGTACTTATGTACAATGGTTTCTTTTTTAAAGAGATGGTAAAAACCCAATGGGAAAAACCATCTATCGAAAAGGAAAAAAGGAAGACGCATGTCTTCGGTTTGCGAATATTGTTCTCTTAATACAAAAAAAGGTGAGTCTCGGCAACATGGCCTGATGAGGTACTCATTTACAATGATCCTTTTTTATGAGATGGTAAAACCACATGAGAAAAAACATCTATCAAAAAAGGTAAGAGGCATATCTTCGGTTTGTGAATATTGTCCTCATTGACAAAAAAAATGAAGGTATGAGTCTCGACAACAAGGCCTGATGAGGTACTCATTTACAATATATATAGATGGTGAAAAAAAAAACCTTGGGAAAAAATCATTTGTCAAAAATATAAATATAGAGGCATGTCTTCGGATGGCGAAGATTGTCCTCATAAAAAAATAATGAGTCCCGACAACTTGGCCTGATTAGGTACTCATGAACAATGATTCTTTTTGAAGATATGGTAAAACCCCATGGGAAAAAACCATCTATCAAAAAATAAAAAGAAGAGGCATGTCTTCGTATGGCGAAGATTGTCCTAAAAAAATGAGTCCCAGCAACTGGGCCTGATGAGGTACTCATGTGCTATGTTATTTATTTTATTACAAATATGAGAGATGGTGAAAAAACCACATGGGAAAAACCATATTTCAAAAGGGAAGAGGCACGTCTTCTGATGGCGAATATTGTCCTCATTAAACAACAAAAAAATGATTCCTGACAATTGGGCCTGGTGAGGTACTCATGTACAATGAACTTATATATATGAGAGATGGTGAAAAATCCACATGGAAAAACCCATATTCCAAGAAGAAAAAGAACAATAAGAAGAAAAGAGAGGTGAAAACCTCTATGCACCAAGATACTCTAACATCCCCCTTTAAGTGATACTAGGGGTAAGTGAAAAAAGGAATAAACAAGATGTGGCATACCCACAAAAAATGAGTCCCGACAACAAGGTTTGATAAGGTACTCATGTACAATAGAGATGGTATAGCCACATAAATGAGTCCCGACAACAAGGCCTAATAAGGTACTCATGTACAATATGTGATCAAAAGAATAAAGATCACTAAAGAAAAAGTCCCCTAAAACCAAAGTGTTTCACAAAAAATGAGTATGAAGATAGGATGGAGAAAGAACCACAAAAATCGTAAGGGTAGTATAAAAAAAATATCCCACAATCTTGAGTATGTGGTTTCCACCTATATGAACACAATGGATCGATAACAAAGTCCAAAACTTGTGGACAACCAGTAAAACAAGAAAAATGGTAAAAAACCTCAAGGGAGAAAATCACTTGTCAGAATAGAAGAAGAAGGAAGATGTGCATGGAGGATAGGGAGGAAGGAAGATGTCCTCTTCAACGTCCCCTAGGACAACTTCCATTAAGAAGCCTGTAAAGGACCCATTAGAGGTCTCAAAAAAATAGAGACTTGTCTCTGAAATGGAAGCATTATCCCAGATTGGTGCTTGGATATATATCAAGGTAGCAAACCATGAAAAGGCCACCAATATAAATCCCCTCTAAACCATAGTGTCTCACACAAAAAAGGTGAGAAGATAGGATGGAAAAAAAAGCACCACAATCGCAAGGGTAGTCCAAAAAAGACTCCACATGCACAAAGTTTTGGTGTCCACCTATACGAACACAATGGGCTGATTAACAAGGTCCAAGAAAAAGGACAAACAGTAAAACAAGGGCATAAATGCTGTCAAATGTGCCTGAGAGTATCAGGTTCAACTGAAATGCACTCCATGATACAATAAAATTCGAGCCATAAAAAAAATTTGGTAAACAATCCCAAAACTAAAAAAAAACACACCAGTATTTTGGTCGACTCGACCCCTATAATCAGATGTGAAATTTACCTTCAAATTTTTTTGGGTTTCAAAAACCTTAAATGGCCTATTTGGACCAGCCACCTTTTTCTTTGAATAAGAAGCAACCATTAAAAAAAAACATGTTGCCCAACAAAGCCATATTAGAAAACTATTACATTGCGAAAAAAATAGGCCTCCAAAAAAACGCATGTGGCCCAACAAAGGCATATTAGAAAACTATTACATTGCGAAAAAAATAGGCCTCCAAAAAAACGTGTTATCCCACCATAATTGTGTGATAAAATATTACCACCCGTCCTTTAAGAAACATCACATGGGCTCACCAACTTTAACGACTACACATTAGAGGTGAGGATAAGTGTGGAGGCCATCCATAGAAGTGAAGGACGCTGTGTCAGGTACCACGCCAATGCTGCTACTACGATTTGAAGACCGTAAGCTGCTGCGATTTGTTTCTAAAGCCCGAAGAAGACAAAATATGTTACATGCATGTCTATGCCAACTCTCAGTCCCTCGTGTTGCACGTGTAGATCGGGTGATGAAATCAACCATAGATTTGTGATTTCAGATTCTATCAAACTATGGAGACCCACTTTTTGAATTTCTGAGATCTCATCTTAGCAGTGGATAAACATTGGAGAAATCTGGAAAATAATTGCAGCCACAGTCTGTTTTTTATTTATGAATGGCAGTATACTCCCTTCAGGCACCAGTGCCACAACATGCGCTATCATTATCTCCGCATTCCGTTCGAGACTACACGTCCGTGCCATGTGGCTCCCAACTGCGTTGCACTCTTTCTCCAGCCCGCGTGATCAAATCGTTGCTCCTTCCATCTAAATATTTTGTGCCATTGCGGAAAAAATATCTGGTACCTTCCATACGCGTGCTGATTCTATTGTAGCAGTTGACTCTCTGCTCCCAATGTGAAAATCTGCACATATCCACAGAATCCGTCGGTCACTTTAATTTATGGATCTCCAATCAAGTTGCATGGGAACGTCACATCCCGTCACTGTTAGGATTAACTTTCCTTCGTGGGCGGAAGTAGCATTCCAGGTGCCAAAAAAATAGACCACCATAGGTTTTTTTAAAATGAAAAATAGGTAGATTCCACAGTAATGGTCGACAGCGCCAAAAGGAAACCCAGTGTGGGCCACGGATTCGAATTCTCGTTAACCACATAACGCG
>JAQPPZ010014746.1:0-15176 GCA_028583015.1 Wollemia nobilis
TAGTAAAATTTTAAGTATTTTAAAATTGAATTTTAGTTATACCAATAAAGTAAAGTAATTTTTTATAGGAGACACTATCATTGTGTATAATAGACAATTTTTGAAAGCACGAGGATACGGAAACAAAAAGGAAAGTGCCAAATATGATGCTTATAAAATCAAACTTAACGCTTAAAGCCTATGTATTGCAAAATGCATAAAAAGAAAGAGCATAGATGAATTGACACAAGATAAAAGCAATATAGAATACAACCCTCTTTATTGATATGCTTTTAATATTCGTGTTACAATACGTCTCCTTCCTTTTTAGGGGATAGGAGCGTCAAATATGTTTCTTTATCACATCCATAGATAGCAAATCCTTCTTCCACGTGCCCACATGTAAGATGGGCGGACCAAAACATCACCGCCGCTTGTGTATATGATTTTTGATTCCTTCCTACTCCTCTGATGTTGAAGACCTACGTTCAAAGAAATAGAAAAGATGAGTAGCACCTGTAGATAGGATAAAACATGTGTTTCCCAAGGCCTACTGTTAGTATATGCATGAAAATATTAAAACGATGATCAAATAACATCCAAACGACCTACAAATTTGATAGAAGCATGAATATATTACCAAGAGACCACTGTAAAAAGAACAGTTGGGAAATTCCTCATAGATTTGTATTCGCTCCAGGGTGGGACGAATTAACCTGCAATAATTTGTCAGAAAGCACCCTCTTCAATGTCCTGCCTTGGAAGCTCCAAATAACCTGCAAAGTTGGGGTTAGCTAATTGGGGGTGTTTTGGGAAGTCCAGATGGTCAGATTTCTCCAATTTTACCTCTAACACCCAGATTTTGATGATGCCATCTGCAAGTTAGTAAAGGCGGGAAATAACAAAAACCTGGTCAAAATTGCTCAGAATGAAATGAAATTTAAACTACATCCTATTTAAATAACCTAGAATAAGATGCAAAAGAAAAATCAGAGAAATCTATCACATATTTCTATTCATCTCGAGGTGGGGCGTTTAGGACTGCGACAACTTGGGGAGCGCCCGGGGGCAGGATGCCCACCGTTTGGGACTTTGTTTCGGCACCAATCCACTTGGGATGGGTCAAAAACCTATTATGGGGTGTTGTCAACAAATTTTGTGGGATATTGTGGCCAGAAAGTAGGTTTTGGGTCTTGATTTGTGCTTCCAATAGTCACCCAATAACCTTCCTTTCGAATGAGAGATTAAGGATGTGAAAGGCACAAATCGCAAGCAGGTATGTAAATTGGCAGCACTTCGTTGCTCAAATGCTCCTTCTCTCTATATCCTTTGGGTGAGAAATCTCACCAATTTATAGACCTAGGGTCTCTTTGTTTAAATGTGCATGCGAGGTCGCCACTTGAGTTTGCATGTCCTATTTTGAGAAAATAGGTTATTCCCTGATTTAGAGTCTCCTTGCATGAGGCCTCTAAACTAAAGACATGCATGACTGAAGTCTCTCTCTTTGATTTGGAGCCATTCCTCGCAATTGCATGGCCTGAAGCTTTAGTTAACTGGCAAACTTGCCGAGGTTTGAATTTTTGCCAGTCAAAGTTTCTATTCGCCTCACCCTAGGGTGAATGCTGGTATTCGTCCCTGGGTGGGATGAATGCCAGTTTGTATTCATCCCTGGGTGGGATGAGCAGAGAGCAAGGTTCCAAAAAGGTGCCAAATTGACCTCTGACCTCCAAACTACTTTTGGGAGTGGTTAGGACCATTGTTTAACCTCTGGGGGCTTCCCTAGGGGTTGTGTGTGTCAATGCGATCAACGCTTGTTGCCACATAATCGGATTGGTGCTATTTTGGTGTCTGTAGATGCCCCTTTTTGGGAAGCATTGTGCAGGGCACAGCGTCGAGCAAAAATAGATAACCAAAGCACTAATGATTAGGGTTTCTCAGTAACCTAACCAACTCTTGATACCCCAAGTATGGAAAGGGCACGCATTCTTGAATCCTTGCTTCTGACGAGCTAAGGAACTTAATTCAAGTGTTAACCTTGTTCAGTGAGGTGTTACTTGAACTTGGACATTGATCAGTCATGAATAGGCAAAGGGCGCAACCTTTTGTCTGTGGGAACCTTGAGTTCATGATTCACGAATGCCAAGTGTTTGATCAGCTTGTGATTGTTGCTTTTTTGCTGCCCCAAGTAGGGGCATGATTGTATTTGTCAATGATCCTTTGAATGCGTGTCATTTCCTTGATTGGGTGTGCTTTTGTTGATTGGTGACTAAGTGTGACTACCCCCTCAAGCAACGAATCGATGAGGGAATGACCGACATGAGAAAAGCGACGAGTCGCTTGACCCAAGATGACTTAGGTAAGGGTGCTTGCAGTTGTTTACCTTTGAATGCTCAAGCAGTTTCCGAACATTCTGACCTATTTTTGGTGGGTTTAAACCCTTTTTGCGATGCCATTTGGAGCTAAAATTGACAAAAATCCATTCTCCCATGGAGCGGTCCGGCTATAGTAGCCTTCTTAGGGAGTAGGATAGTGACAATTCATGACCCCAACGTCTATTTTGGATGCCAAGAATATCAGGCGCAAAAGCGCCTTTGTTCGGCAATGTTATTGCTATTTTTGGTTGGGTTTTGACCCATTTTGTGACGTCGTTTGGGGATGAAATTCTCAAAAATCCATCATTCCGTGGAGCGGTCCAGCTATGGTAGCCTTCTTAGGGAGTAGGATAGTGAGGATTTGTGACCCCGACATCTATTTTGCATGCCCGAAATGTCAAGTGCAAAAGCACTCTCATTGGACAGTTTTAAAGCTTGTTTTGGTGCATTTTTGGGCAGTTTTTGCTATTTTTGGAATTTTTGCTTTGTATTCATCCCTGGGTGGGACGAATTCCTATTGAGTATTCATCCTAGGGTAGGACGAGTGCTAACCAGAGTGCTCATCCCAGGGGGGAACGAGTACAGGCTCAAAAACCTATTTAAAGGCCAAAACTAGGTTTTGGGCTCATTTTCATTTGTTTTTTTCTGGGGATTGGGAGCTCTGGGGAGGAGGAGGTCAATTCCATGAAGCGAAGCGTTGCCAAAATTTTCTTGCCACCATGATTTCATGAACCGGATCGAGCAGTGGAGCCGAAGCGAGACCAGTGAGTGTCCTTCCTCCTTATTGGTTGTTGGTTACAGTTGGAAAACTACAAGTTATTTGTTTCTTTGTCTGTTTGTTTGTTTTTCAAATTTTAAAATGAAACCCTAGTTTATCAAAATTAACACTTATTTTAAAACTTAGTTGAACCCTAGTTAAACAAAAATCAGAATTTTAGTTTAAAACTGAGCTTTAAAAAAAAAACTTAGTTGAAAACATAACTTAAAACGTCGCTTAACCCGAATTTAACAAAGATCATAACTTAGGTTAGAAACATAGGGTAAAACTGAGCGTAAAAACGTAGCTCAACCCTAGGTAGTTGTTGTGGTTTGTGTTTTTGTGTTTGTAATTGATCAGTCGATTTTTTTTTTTTAGAGTGAAAAACCCTAGGACTGTCAAACAATTATGTTGTTTTAATTTTTTTTTTTGGTTTTTTTAATTTATCAGTTAGAGTAAAAGAAACCCTAGAACTGTCAAATTTAAATTTTCAAATTTTGTTATGTTTTTTTGTGTAATTTATCAGTTGAGAGTAAAAAACCCTAGAACTGACAAATGATTTTGTTGAATTGTTTAATTTATCAATTGAGAGGTAAAACCCTTAGAACTGACAAATTAATTTTGAATTTTTGGTTGTTTGTTTTTCAATTTATCAGTTGAGAGTTAAAACCCTAGAACTGACAAATGATTTTGTTGAATTGTTTTGTTATGTTTTTGTTTGACTTATCAGTTGAGATGTAAAACCCTAGAACTGACAAATCAATTTTGAATTTTTGTTGGTTTTTCAATTTATTAGTTGAGAGTGGAAAACCCTAGAACGTACAAATGATTTTTGTTTGAAATTTTGTTGTTTTTGAATGTATCAGTTAGAGTTAAAAACCCTAGAACTGACAAATTGATTTTGAACTTTGTTATGTTTTTGGCTGTACATTTTTATGCCTTGTTGTACAGTTTTTCATTGTTTTTAATGTTTTTATGTTGTTTTATTTTGTAGGTTGTGAAGAGCCGGTACCGTGTGCCCACGGTGTTCACTGAAGCATGGGAGGCACTGACTTTGGTGGACTAGGAGTGGCTTGACGCCCTTGGGCTCAAGCAGGTGACTCGATTGGAGCCGGTGGTCGGGGATCGGGCCTACCTGATGGCCTTGATCAACTTATGGGAACCACGGACCAATACCTTCCATCTCCCAACATGGGATATGACGGTGACCTTGGAGGACGTCTACCGGATTCTACGTATTCCAATAGATGGATTACCGATCAGGACGACGTCGCGAGATCAACGGACAACAGTGCTGACACGCTGCTTCGGGCATGGAGAGGCGATGGGTGTGGATAGCCCAGTGGAGAGGGCAGAGATCGACTGTCATATTGGTGGCATTCTGGTTCGATGGTGGCTAGAGAAGGGAGTGTTGGGAGTGAGGCACGCATTACTGATGGGCCTCATTTCCAACATGCTACTACCCGACTCTTCGGGGGCGAGGTTCCCGTGGAACCTACTGGAGGTGGTATTCAGGCTAGTGGAGTGTCCAACGGATGCACCGATGATCATGAGGTGGGGACAGACTTTGCTAGCATAGCTTTATGATGAGCTATACGAGGTCCGCTGCCGGAGGTAGAAGGGGATTAGTTGCATCTACTTGTTGTAGTGTTGGGCATGGCAGCACATAGCAATGGAGAGGCCGATGGGGTTACCATGGATGACTCGAGCCGAGATGGTGGATAGAGATATCAAGTATGCGGCACTGTGGCGGAAGTTTGAGGAGTAAGGACAGAGTCAGCGATGGGCAGGTTCCGTAGGGCACTATGCAGATGCCTTCGCTCGGCTTACTCTAGGGGATGTGTTCTGGCATCCCTATCGGGACTTTCCAGCCTGGCCTGAGGCTGGAGAGTGGCTCCAGTGGGTTCACAGAGGGCGGTGGCTTATTGGGTGGCATGAGACAGAGCAGGAGTTCTTCCCTTACAGCCGAGTTACATGATAGTCTGGGGTGCGCCAGGGGTTTCCTGGGGAGCCCGTGATCTATCGACACTAGGAGGACGAGAGGACTCTAGACCGGCCAGTCATTACACCGTTGGATGAGGATGCAGACGCTGCGATTGATGTCTCAGATGTGGATGACATCGGGGTGATGGCTGAGTATGAGCAGTGGTGGACCTTGCGATGGTGGCGAGGTGAGGGGCCTCTAGGCGGTGCGAAGGTGGCAGCAGCAGGGGATGAGGGTGCAGAGGCACCAGATGAGGGTTGGGGTGCTCCGCTGGATGATGCAGAGATGGTGGAGGTTGAGGATGCGGGTGTGGATTATGGGGTTCTAGACCAGCCAAAAATGCAGGATGCCCCAGAGCAGTGGGAGCCAGAGCAGGCTGCAGTCCCGAATTCACCTATGCACCAGGCAGTGGCGGAGGACACGAAGGCAGGGTTGCATGTTGAGAATGCATGATTGGTAGAGCTACTACGGAGGCGAGATGAGGAGTTGGGAGAGGCTTTGTAGGAGAGGGATATCCTGTGGACTCAGCTAGCTGAGCGGGAGAACGCATGGGCTGTGTCCCACCGAAAGGAGGGGGATACCGATGCGACGTGGGAGAGGGATCTCCTACGGATGCAGCTAGCACAGCATGATGATGTAGTAGCTTATTACCATTGGTGGGAGGCAGAGTGGTTTCGATGGGAGGCAGAGTGGTTTCAGCATCAAATGGATATGGAGGGAGAGATTATCCGCCTCGGTGGGTGGTTTCTTGAGCCCCCTAGAGGTGGCTCTTCACGTTGGACGAGAGCCAATGATACTGAGCAGTCAACATCATCTCATCGTAGGTGGCTAGATGAGGGTGGCACTAGTGGGCGTGATGCAGGGGCGAGCAGCAGTCACCCTGAGAGATCCCATAGGACTCACACCACGGGGGGTAGTTCCCGTCGCACCGATCCTTCGTGATCATGGTGGACGACGCCCTAGGCTTGGGGGTTTTTGAACTTTGGGATTTTGTTGTGAGGTCAGAGGACCGGTTCATTGTAGCCTGTGGGCATTTTTGATGATATATATATAGATGACTCTTTTTTTTTTTTTTGGTGTTTATGAACTTTTCATGGTGTGTTTTTTTGTTTATGCAAAGTTATTTATGATGATGTATGCATGTGGTATTATGAATGTGATGTGTCTAATCATATGATGTATGCATATGGAATGAATGAAATGACTTGTCGATGGCACCATAGACTGTACAAAATTTATTGGCTTTCTGTACGTATGGGATGGCTTTGTGGAATGACTTTGCATGTGAAAACTTTGTTTTTGTATTGTACATACTTTCAGATGATGATGGACGTAATGAAATGTACCAGTTATTTTTAAAATGTAATTAATCTTTTCTGAGACTCAGATATTTTACCTAACTAGCCAAAACTGTACATTTATCTCGCAAGATTTTTGAACAAGGTATAAATCAGACTTGAGTTTTGCCCAATTATTTCACATCCCTGTGTGTGCAATTGAGTTCGTTTATGTGGTATTTGTTAAGATACCGCCAATGCCAGATAGGCTATCAACCAAACCTGTACTGAGGATCACCTAATTAGCTCCACTAACTTCATTGTTGTATTTAGTAAGATTAATCCACGAGACAACCTAAAGGTACCATAAGCTAGCTCATCCACATGCAAACATTGGTCTGCTTACACGCAAAGCTAATGTGATAGACATATCGTCATGCGTTTAGGATACCGCCATTGCCAGGTAGGTTTTCCACCAAACCCGTAATGAGGATCACCTAGATGGTTTTTGAATGCTGAGAATTCTAGGGATTCAAGTTCAGGATTTTGATTGGCTCAATGGTTGAGGATATTTGCTCGTATACAAAGTGATGAAAATCACTGTTTATTTTGTTCTTTTGTTGTTTTTCTTTTTTTGTTGGCTTATGAATGACCTTGATCCTTTTGGCCTTGGGGATGACTACCCATCCTTGGTAGGGACATGTAGTACGAATCCTTACGACTTTGGGAACCAAAGGGGATTATGGAGATTTATGAAGGAAGGGCATTGATATTTTAGGTCTTTGGGACGACTACCCATCCTTGGCAGGGACAAGTAGTACGAATCCTTACAACTATGGAGACCAAAGGTGAGTGGAGAGGATTGTGATAATGGTTTGTGAGAATTTGGTTTTTGAATGGTCATTAATCCTTTTAGGCCTTGGGGATGACTACCCATCCTTGGCAGGGACGCGTAGTACGAATCCTTACAACCTTAGGGACCAAAGGGTGATTGGAATTTTTGGTAGTGGTGAAAACCACTATTTATTTAGGGGAATTGATGGGGAAGAACTCGTCCTTTTGTCAATTCTCAACACTCTTGAACCATTCGCACAGGGGGATGAACAGGCTAATCTTTCACCTATGGTACCTTAGACTGCTTTGTAGGTTTCTCTTGCATTCACACAACTTAGGAATTATTTTATGTGTTTTAACTTGTGTAGGGATGGTACGTAATGAGGCTTGACCCACGTAAAATTGTCCCTTTGTAAAATCCATTTAACTTTGTACAATTGTTGGCTAGCAATGTAAATACAGCTGAATGACGAAAACCCTACATACATTAGGATGCAACTGACTATGCGAACAATGAGGATGGTGTTATGCGGGATGTAGACGTTTGATAAAATGGATTTGATGTGGAAAATGATGGAATTGCCAAGTAATGACAGTCTATGGTGCTTTTGACTTGTATAACCAGCAAATATGCAATGTATGGATGTGATGCCTAATGCAACCTATATTTTTGTAGTTTGATGTTTTATGAGTATGCATGGAATTGAAATGCAATTTTTTTTGTGATTTTTGATGATTTTATTGTTTTTGTTTGTTTTTGAATATTTATTTCGACCAAGCGGTTATGGTGACCCTTGGAGCTTTTGGTTTGACCAAAGGGTTGATGGATACCTTTGGGGCATTTTGGGGTTGACCAAGCGATTGTGGGAATCCTTGGAGCTTTTGGTTTGACCAAAGGGTTTATGGATACCTTTGGGGCATTTTGGGTTGACCAAGCGATTGTGAAAATCCTTGGATCTTTTGGTTGGACTATGGCTCTCTAAATGTGGAATGGTCTCAAATGACTGATGTTCAGGGGTTCTAGCTCCTTGATTCCTTCAAGAGAGGCGAGTCGGTATGTTCCAGGTCCTATTTTACTATCAATCACATAAGGACCTAACCAGTTTGCCATGAACTTGTCCCTTAGATGGGACGGCAAATTAGAATTTTGTTGATTCTCTTTTAAGACCAAATCTCCAACCTAAAAATCTCGTAGATGAACCTTCATGTTATATGCTCTCTTAAGTAGCTCTTGATAGATACGCAAATGCTCGAGAGCATTGACACATCGTTCATCGAGCAACATAAGTTGGTATAACCGAGCCTGCCATGCAGTGTCATCATCGATGAACTCTTGCATTGAAATGTGCAAGGAAGGGATTTCCAACTCAAGAGGCATGACAGCCTCGGAGCCATACACCAGCAAAAATGGAGTTGCCCCAATGGGCGTCCGAATGCTAGTGCGATAAGCCCATAGGGCAAGCGGGATCTGAATGTGCCAATCCTTATGATTATCTATGATGATATTTTTGAGGATGGCAACTAGCATTTTGTTTGACGCCTCTGCTTGCCCATTTGCCTGCGGATAATAGGGTGTTGAAAAACTATGCTGAATTTTGTACTTTGTGGTCAAAGCACGCACATATTTATTCTTGAAGGGCGTCCCATTATCCGAGAGGATCTTGGATGGAATACCAAAATGACATATGATGTTATGCAAAATAAACTCCGTAATGCGGGATCCAGTCGTAGAGGTTAACGGAATTGCTTCCACCCACTTGGTAAAATACTCTGTGGCCATTATGATAAATGTGTGATGACCTGACGACGTAGGGGAGATATTTTCAATTAGATCAAAGCCCCACTATGAAAAATGCCAAGCCAATTGGATCGGTTGCAAGGCCTGAGAATGTACGTGTGTCAAATTAGCATGATGTTGACACTTCACGCACTTCTTCACATATGCACAACAATCTCGCTCTAAAGATGGCCAATAATAACCCATGCGGAGAATGCACTTTGCGATGGCTATACCGCTGAAGTGGCCATCGCACGTACCATCATGGGCTTGGGTGATCGCCCAAGAAGACTCTTGCTGGTCCAAGCAATGGAGGAGGATTCCTTCATAGCTTCGACGATACAAAATGTCTCCTAGCAAGACATGTTTTGTCACTTTCTATTTAAATGATCTTTTCGTGGCTTGTGTCAATCCAAGTGGGAGAGTACCTAGCTTGAGGTAATCCCTTATGGGTGTGTACCAATCTTGCTGATCAGAAACCTCGATGGTATGAATGGCCAATCCCTCCTGAAGTTCATCCCTAGCAAAATCTGAGCGGGAAAGAACTTGTAAAAATAGTATTGTGTTGCTATTAAAAGGGGTCGAGGAGAACAAGGACCCCCAGTTGGCTTGAGTCAGACAATCATGAATTCGAGAGAACCTATATTGAGATGGTTCCATCTGGATCAGGTGTATTCCTAGCGTTAGGTCAGAGTTTGCACGCTCCATCACGGATTGCGATAATGTTTTGACCTGAATGGTTGTCATTGCACCAGAAGGGTCTTGCGGGATTAGTGACCCCAAGGAGGCCATAGTATCCACAAAATGATTCGATGATCGAGGGAGTGCCTCGATGTCATACCATTCAAGTTGTGCCAAGAATTTGTCCACAAG
This sequence comes from Wollemia nobilis, assembly GCA_028583015.1. Taxonomy (NCBI): domain Eukaryota; kingdom Viridiplantae; phylum Streptophyta; class Pinopsida; order Araucariales; family Araucariaceae; genus Wollemia; species Wollemia nobilis. Next base: position 9,854 of record JAQPPZ010014746.1, read on the forward strand.
GGCTTTTTAGGCCTGTAGAACTGGACATTTACATTGGAATATCCCCTTTACTTGATTGACAATTAACAATGAATCACCAAAGATGTTTAAATGTTTAATGTTCATGGTGACTGTTGTCTGAAGACCTATGAGCAAGGCTTCATATTCTGCATTGTTTTTGGTGCACGAGAAGTCTAATTTAAATTACAGAGGCATTGGAGCCCCTTGTAGTGTGAAAAATACAATTCCCGCACCACCGCCTTGCTCACATTTAGAACCATTGAAGAATAGGGTTATGTCAGCCTGTGAATTAGGCTCATCAGAATTTGGCGATTCTAAAACATGGAAGACCCCATCATCTGGTAGTTCTATGGTTAGAGACTGATCATCTTCAAGAGGAGCCTCTGCCAGTTGATCGACGATGACTTGACCTTTTATGAATTTATGTCCAATGAACTCTATGTCAAAATCCGTCAACAACATGATCCATTTTTCCATGTGGCTACTATGATAAGTATGACTCATCATGTATCGCAATGGATTCTCCTTAGACACAACATACATCTTGTTGCTCAGCATGTAATGGCGTAGCTTCTTGGTAGCAAACACCACTGCCAAGCAGAGCTTCTCGACTTATGCATAGTTAAGTTCATAACTTACCAGGGTGCGGCTAAGATAGTAAGTAGCCTATTCTTTGTGTAATTCATTGTGTTGGGACAGCATGGTGCCCAGTGCCACCTCAGTAGCTGATATGTATAAGTAGAATGACACTCCTAGTCTAGGTGGTGCCAATACTAGCGACGAAGCCAAGTACTATTTAATATCATCAAAGGCTGACTGGCACTCGTCATCCCAGTGGAATGCTACCCCCTTGTGCAATAATTTATTCATGGGTCGGCACTTGTCAGATAACTGCGCTATGAAGCGTTTGATCGATGCAACCTTTCCCTGCAGACTTCTGAGCTGCATGATGGTAGTTGGGGGAAGCATTTCATGGATTGCCTTGAATTTTTTTGGATCTACCTTGATTCCTCTCTTGGAGACTATGAAACCCAAAAGCTTTCCAGATGTGATGCAAAATACACACTTCTTGGGGTTTAGTCTGACCTTATGTTCAATGAGGCGATCGAGGATCTTGCGTAAGTCATCGAGATGATTTGGACGCAAAAGAGATTTGGCCAACAAATCATCCATGTAATCTTCCAAAGTTTTGTGCATGTAATCATGGAAGATGTATGTCATGGCACGTTGGTAGGTGGCACCAACATTTTTAAGGCCAAAAGGCATGACCTTATAACAAAATCTCCCCCAAGGCATTGTGAACACCGTTTTTAGTTGGTCCTCAAGATTGATATGAATCTGATTGTATCCTGAGAAACCATCCATGAGGGAAAGCATTTCATGGCCCGCTATAGCTTCTACCAAGGCGTCGATGCTAGGCAAGGGGAAATCATCCTTAGGACTCGCTTTGTTTAGATCTCAAAAATCGATGCATATGCGAATCCTCCCATCGGGATTCTTGATGGGCACCATGTTAGACAACCATGGTGGGTAATCCACGTAGATGACAAACTATGCATCCAACAACTTTTGCAATTTGTCTTTGACCATTAAGGCCACTGTTGGGTGCATCTTGCATAGTTTTTGCTTTACTGGCTTGATTGTCGAATCAAGCGTTAAATTATGCATGACTAGCTGCAGGTCTAGTCCCGGCATGTCTTTGTATGACCATGCAAAAACCTCCTTCTTCTCCTTGAGAAGGGTAATGTAATCGGCTTGCTCTTTGGGGGAGAGACTTACCCCCAGCTTGAGAATCCATGGATTCATTGGATCTGAGCCGATGTCTGTGTTAGTCATCACCTCGACCGACATGTGGGATCCATCCTCCAACTGGTGTGGATTTGGGATCAGGTGGATATCATTTGCTGAATTAAGATCATCGTTGGGAACGTCAGGTTACTCTTCAGCATGGAAGACATCCTGAGTCTATACTAGAGTGAAATGAAACATACCACTGCAATGCCAGTACTCTGATGGGGATGGTGGTGTGTCAGCATGATCCCAATCGATAACCTCTATGTCTAGATGCAATGACTAGGTTGGATCAGCTGGATCATGAATGGGGGCGGTTAAGTCAATGGAGATCATGTTGATGAAATGATTGTGGTCTCCATTATCGTAGGTGTGATGACTCTGACATTCTGGATGTTCTTTGTGTGCTGGATCTGGCTCTATGGGCATTGGTACAAATGGATCGACCCTATGTGTGTATAAGAGGACAGGATCTACCCTAGGCACTGATGGTGCTATAGGGTCTCCAGGTGGAAGATGTTCTCTGTAGACCTAGAGTGGCGGGTGTAGTAATTGCTATAACTATGCCTGGTTGAGGTGCCACCTATGCCTTGGCCCTATGTGTAATTGTTCAAACATGTCATCTATGTCCAAGGGATATTGTTGTTGTCACATCTGATTCTCTTGAGCTGGCATATGCTCCATTGGAACATCCAAAGGGAACATGGTCAGGAAGCTCTCTTGATAATCATCCATGGGATGTACTTGTGAATGATTGCTATCCGACTCGAAAGGATCCCAAGGTGCTACCTCATGCTCCAACTCATCATCCGAAGACCCTTCTTGGTCTTGTCCATATCCTTCTTGGAGGTGAGTCCTTGAATTGTCTCCCTTTTCGACCGAAGGGAAAGGGTTGTTAAGGTCAACAAGGTTGTTTGTTTGTAATGGGAGATAATCCCCCAATGTATAAGTTGTGTTAGGATTGGCATATGGATCGAATGCCAACCCATCCATGTTGCCTATCCCTAGGCCTTGCATATTTTCTACCAAGATGTCCAGGGGCAAGGGGTGATTAAACCCTACCCCTGACTTGTCATACGACATTTGATATCTTGGTTGGCACAAAACACACACTCCTTGCTCATACCTACCCAACCCATATCCATGCCAATTGCATTGGCCAAGATATCTCAATGCGAAGTCTGGGTTAGACAAATAATTGACGTCCTCAACAAAGGGCTCTTCATCTTCCTCTTCATGCAAGTAAGGTTCCACGCCATTATCCAGGCCCCCATAAATGATGTTTGTCTGATTGGGTGGATATCCTAGAGGAACCACAGAGCCGATGGGGAGTCGAGGTCTCCCCATGTCCTGCATGGACTCAAGTGTGGGTGTGGCTACAATGTTTCTCACTAGATACTCCCCCAATCCTGTGTTGGTCATCTCAACTATGATTGTTGGTGTTTGAGGAGGAGTGAATGGGAGTTCTCCCTGAGTCCACTCCATGTGTGGTGAACTATGCTTCTCGACTTCCATTCTACTAGGCATCTCTTCTATCGAGATGGTTGAGACTAAGGGTGGTTCCTCTTCTAGTGGTTTCTTTCCCTTGTCCTTTGGTGTGGCCATAGGAGGTGGCATCACTGTTGAAGGACCAGATGAGGAAGATGGACCCGACTGGGAATTTGAAGGACTTGGAAATGGGGATTCTTGCGTAATCGGACCCTGTTTAGATGGATTTAACTAAAAATCCAAATGCATTGATGGAAGGGTCGACTGCAGCATTAGTTGCATCGAATTACAATATTTGAAGGGCTCTAAGTCTATGGGGACTACATGCACCTATCCTTCAAATGTATACTTTAAGCATTGATGAGCAATTGAAGGGACACACTTCATATCTCGGATCCAAGGTCGCCCTAGCAAGATATTATAAGCCATATCACCTTCTAAAATGTGGCACAATGTATGAATGGTCTTTTGTCCCACTTGGATGGGTAGGACAATTGTGCCAACTGTCGAGCATATCGCATCATTGAATTCTCGAAGAGTATAGGTGGAAGGTATGATGTGAGAGGCCGACAACTTCAAATGTTTTAATGCTACAGTTGTAATAATGTTAATAGATGAACCAGTGTTCACCAACACCCACTTATACAAAATCCCATTGACCCACGCAATAATGTGTAGGGGTGGATCCACCACATCACCAGCCACCGATTTCAATTCATCTTCTCTAAAGGTGATGACTGGTTCTGTACATTGTTTCACATGGCCCACAAAGTTGTTGAAGGAATTTGCTTCGTGGGGATGCAACTCAATGGCCTTTAATATCTCCATGAGAGCCTCCCAATGGGGTGCTAATTGTTGAATAAGCTCGTATATGGAGAGCCTAGCCGATGTGGTCCTTATACTTTGGGTAAGTCTAGTCCAAATCATGGCCACTGGTCTAGGCGGGGGAAGCTGCATAGGGTTCTGTTGAGGTTGTGACGTCGATGGAACTTCTCTTGTGACTGCCATGGGGGTAGCTCTGGGATATCTCTTGTTCCTAGTCACTATGCTTATCATCCCTACATACCCCTCCATGGGGTAATTCTATTGCACCTCATTGACGTGAAAGGGTTTTGCTTGTATATCATGTGTGGGCAAGGGGTCTCTGAAAACTCCTATTTGTTGGTTGTTGGGCGCTATGGGATTATCCACTACCAATGTATTTTTGTCAATGAGGTCTTGCACCAAACCTTTGAACTTCCAACTGGCGTTAAGGTCATGTTCCTTTCATCTGTGGAACCTACAGTACAAGTCCTCCCTGTACCCCTTAGGCTTTGGCGCATTAGGGTCTATGGTTTGAATTTCTGGCAGATTGATCAAGTTCACTGCTGAAAAGCGGTCAAACAAGGAGTCCCTAGACTCTGTGTAAGGTGTAAATTGTCGCCTAGGGCGATGCTGCTGATTTTGTTCCTGCCTTTGGTTTTCTCTATCATAGATGTTGGGAGGCACCACCTGATAGTTAGCCTTTGGAGGCTATGTTGCTTGTGTAGGCTTAGAGAAATTTATAGCAACCTGATTGACCGCAGTGGGTTTTTGTTGCGTAGTCCCTATTTTGGTGTTCTTGTTCCATTATTTTTTCTTAGGCTTGGCAATTTTGCCATCCTGTATCTTGATCTCCTCGATGATTTTGGCTTGCGCCAGAGCTTCCTCTAAAGTGGCATATTGCTGCAGCTACAATAGCACAGAGATCGATCTCAAACAACTCTTGGAGAACATTTGAGTCAAGTCAGACATAGGAGGGAGGTAGGGCAGCTTTGAAAGCAACGTCCTCCACCGGTTCCCATATGCCACCATAGATTCTTCCTCATACTGCTTGAGGCTAGCTAGATCACTTAGTGATGCCTTTTTCTTGGTGTTGAAGGTGAAGCATTCTAGGAACGCGTCCACTAGCTGATCCAAGTTATAGATGTTGTGCTTTGGTAATTGAGTAAACCAATCCGAGGCAGAGCCTGCGAATGTGGTTATAAATGTTCTTAATAGCAAAGCATCGTTGTCTTGAATGCCA